>AYEL01091458.1:0-19464 GCA_000484575.1 Olivierus martensii
ATCCAACATTGCTTTTATGTATTATATTAGGCAGAATGTTCATTAGAACTTCTTCACATTTCAATAAAAAATTAAAAACATGATTGCTACATATATGCAACTCATTAAAATTTTTTTCACTTTCATTGCTCTCATAAGTTTTAAAATAGCATAGCATCTGATTATGTTGTTCTAGTAAGAGATCAGAAGAGAGCAACTTTGACTTACATATATTGTAATCATGTTTTTTTAGTACACATTTAACTATATATCCACATATATAAGTCATTCCAATTTCCTCTTGGAGGAGAGTTTCATGTAATGAAATATTTTTGAAGACACTTTCCTCCTTAAAAAATGAAATATCATTATTAATGAAATTAATATTAATAGAATTTTTTTTTCAAATTCAAATGAAGTTTTCACATCTAAAAGCAATTGTGGCCAATCAACATTTTCACAATTGGTATGGAGATTTAGCTACTCTCATTGTATGATCTATAAATGAATTGAAAGATTATTATGTTTTTGGTAATCTTTCATTAAAGTAAAAAATGAATAGTATAATTGTAAAAATATAAAGTTTCTTCCATGGTAAATTCTAAAATTAAAATAAAAACAAAGTAATCAAATACTGTACTGTACTAAAAAAAATATCTTAAAATGTGTATTAGATATGAAAATAAAATTATAATACGATTTCCTTACTTGATATTTACTTATAGATTGAACAGATAGCTGGTATTATATACTGGAATTGGTATTCGGGAAGCAAAGCAACAGAGTAGAGGTCTAGTGGCAATTTTTGTAACTACTATAGTCGGGGTAGTTTGTTTTGATTTGAGTTCAAAATGGATTATTTGCAAGTTTTGCAAAGTAAAAAATAATTGTTTTGTGTCTCAATGCTGATCAACGTATAAAAGTCCTGTAATATCATTGCATAAATTTCCATCAAATAAAGCATTTTACTAAAAAATGGGTGATTGTATTAAAAATAGGCAAAAAGTTTCTCCATACATGTTAGTATGCAGCTTACATTTCAATGACGATTTTTTTCTGAAAAGTGAGTATTTTATAGTAGTTGTAATAACAAATTTAACTTGTGATTGGTTCTGTTACCTCACTATTTAGTTTTGACTTTCTTATACCCCAAACTTGCTGGAGATCTGTACAGCTTAGAAGTTCCAGCTCATTTCTATATTAAATTCAAGCATAGATTAAAAAAGGTTTAAATCCATATGAAATAATACTATGGTTTTATCTTACCGATTAATGAACAATAAGCAGGCAACAATATGCTTATACTTCCCTCTAGCACCAGCTTTACAACTACAGGTGCAATGAAATCCCATTCTTGAATTGCTGACAAGTGATATTTAGCAAAATAATTAATATAATTCAATTATCTGAAAACAGTTATTCTATACAAGTGCCTATCTGATTTTATCAAAATTCGTAGTGAATGTGATGGCCCTTTCAAGTACGATGTCTGTTGGCATAAGACAAAAATTTCTGAATTATTTTCAATATTGATACCACACATAATTATATCTCCTGTATTTAGAACTGCTTCGCTTTCAATTAATGGTCTTGAACTCTCTCCAAGATATATCAAAATATCATGCAAACTGATAAGCGACATTTTTAAAACAATGAAAAGTTTTCCAATAAAATCAAACAGAGCAAACAAGTACCTCGGTTCTGTCGGCCATATTGTTTTGATTTGCAGCGCCATCTATATTTCATTTCTCTCGCGAATTATGAAAATACACTCATTACTATTAAAGTAAAATTAAACGAAAAACTATTTAAAACCTAATTATTAACATGGACTCACACAAATGAATTTTAGTATTAGTTTGTTTCCGCAAGGATCGCTAGTAGTCTGCGCGCGCATCACCGTCTAGCTAAAAATTTCCCGAACTGTCGCTACTGTGTGTATTATACTGTGACCTTATTTTAAATAACCTTGTTATCATTTATCTTTAATCCTAACTGAAAAGACGCGTCGATCATCGAATTTGGCCTTGAAAGTTCTTCTTTTTTTGAAAAGGATATAAACACGAATAAAAAAATTTTAAATCACAAAAAATAAATGTTAAAATATGCAAAATATTTTATAAAATTAATTAAAAGCTTAAAAGTGTTATTAGCTACGTTACGCAGTTATTTATAGGATTTGTAGAAAATCTATATCGTTTTTAAAACAGTTTATTCGGTTCAAGTCACGAGTCTTCGAACGAATTAATGAGGTAAAGCAAGGTATAACTATACATAATTTATTTTTAATCTTTTTAAAAGAGCTAATATTATAAACTATTCTTTCTGCAATTACACAGTTATGTAAATAAAAACTTTGACCCAAATAAAACGAATACTTATATATAGTATTTCTTATATCAATTTCGGCCGGATGGCCGCGTGGGAAAGCTTCGGCTTACCACCCTGCAGGATCCGGGTTCAAATCCGGGTCCCACACCTCCAATTTTTCAGGAGGAGTCCGGGCCCGGCCTGTTGAACCCCATCCTTCAACCATCCGGTTGACCCCATCATGGGTACTGGCCAGCCTGTGATGGGAGCTATAAATGGCCGCCGCCAGATAAAGAATATCCCATGAGGATATGGCGGCGTAATAAAACTAACCTAACCTAACATCAATTTCTTCATAATCATTTTTAATATTCTAAATAAAGAAACATATTTATATCAACAATAATACAGTTACTACAACACAATAAAGCTTTAAAAATAAACCTAAACTAAATAGTACTATAACGACATTATCTAAAAACTGTTTCTTAGATTCGCACATATCTATATAAAAGTATATCTTTCTCATCATGAAAGTGAAATCATCAAATTTATTATATAACTCTTTACAAAGTTCGGACATTCTTCCTTCACTTCTCATAAACGAAAATCGGTATTTCTCATTATCTTTCCAATTCTCTCCAAATACTTTGAAATAAATTAAAGCAAAATTGTAACAAATCAGGAATATCTGTAGAAAAATTTTTTACAGCGTGTTTACATTGGTCGAAAGTTTTATATAAATACAAGTAAGTAATTTTGTAAAAATGCAGTAGTAGTTATGCAGGTAAGTTATCTATACTTACTTTAACACTTAGCGCCATCTACCGATAAATATTGTCATAAAATCAAAAAATTGGGCCCACTAGGACCTTTAAAAGAGCCGAATAAAAAAGTGCGACGTAGGGACATGCCCATACTGATACTGAACAAAATTACATATTCCTAAATATCTGGTTTTAGATTTTAAATAAAAAGTTACATAGATACAAACACACACACAATCTGTACTTTATAAGTAATATACACCAAGATATAGATCACACACCGAAAACAATTTCCCATCAAACTATTAAACAGGAACCCGAAAATCTCCATCGTAACAATACCAAAAGTAAAATAGTAACTCCCAATATTTATACTTTGATATACCAAATACTCAATCATATCAATACTTACAAATTATACAGCATAAGAAGATTTGTATGATAAATGTGGCAAATTAACTAATGTTATTTTCCAGAGAAACTGCGTAAAATATGAATGGTGGCATAACAGTTTAGTTCCAATATATATATATAAAAAATCGGTTCCAAATCAGATATTGTTAATCATCCTTATTCAAGAAAGAACACTTCATGTATAGAAATATGGAAAATTTCCGTCTTCTTTTCTTATAATCATATCAGATAGAATGTACTTCATATAAATCATTTTTCTTTAAATATAATTTATCGCTGTTCAACTAGCTTACTGTTTTCTTTACTATTCTAAATTTATATTGAATTATTTAATACTATTAATTTGGATAATCGTAAAAACTTGAGTGATATAAAATAAGCACATCTGTAAAACATAGAAAATATATATAAGTATCACATGTAAAAATATACTATATATATTTCCATTAATATTATAAATTAATGATTTAAAGATACAATCATTCTGTGCATTTTTCTTCCACGCGTTTTATTCCGATACAAATATAGATGCATAGCATATTCTAGAACAGTAGTTCTTAACTTTTTGATGACTCCAATGCATTGTCTAATATGGTCTCATACCCCTTCACTTCACAAAAATCAGAAATCAAAAATATACAAACAGCTACAACTATTTTACAATATTTTAAAATAAATAGCAGTATCCAGGGAACGAGTCCTATACCCCCGGTTAGATTAGATTAGTTATATTACGCCGCCATATCCTCATGGGATATTCTGTATCTGGCGGCGGCCCTTATAGCGCCCATCACAGGCTGGCCAGCACCCATGATGGGGGTCAACAGGATGGTTGAAGAATGGGGTTCAACAGGCCGGGCCCGGATTCCTCCTGAAAGACTGGAGGTGTGGGACCCGGATCCTCCAGGGTGGTAAGCCAAAGCTTTACAATTATTTATGTTTTTAATTCATAGAAAAAATAATGAAGCTCTACCTTTAATGTATTTTTCATCCATTTGACATGTGATTTCATCGATCTTCTGAAAGTAGTTGTGAAATTATTTTGTTAAATATTAATTTTGTTGTATACTATTTTACAGTGTAGGCTTTTCATAATAATTTTAAATCCTGAAAGTAGTTGTGAAATTATTTTAAATATTAATTTTGTTGTATACTATTTTACAGTGTAGGCTTTTCATAATAATTTTAAATAAGGAGGTTTGGATACCCACCAGTGGCGGCTCGCCCATAAGGGCTGCAGGACTGCAGCCCTCCCACCGGCTTTTCATAATAATTTTAAATCAATATCGATTAATTAGATTTTCTTACTATTTATAATTTTTAAAAAAATGTGTCGATATCTGGCAACACTATACCCGGCATCATGGAAAGTAAGCATGGAAACTGTTGTTGCTGAAAGTAGTGGTAATTATACCATGAATGTATGAATTAAACACAATGATGTAATTTAATTTAATTATAACAAGATAAAGTGTTTAAGTGAACGAAATATGCAGTAGAAAGACGTAATTAGTTTGTTTATTATGGCTTCTGTTTTACATCATATAGGGCGTTTAACAATTCATCACTTATTTAGGCAAAAATTGTTAAGTAAGAGTTTGCCATTCCTACTAATTAAAACAGATATCCGCTCGTCTCTACGTACTACAACTTTACCTTGGGTACAAGAACAAGAAATAAATGCTAACACAGTGGATAAGTTACTTTCCTATGCGGAGAAAATAGATATGGAAGGAAAACACGCAATCTACATTTTACAACAGTTAAACAAATGGATCGAAGATGGCCAAACCAATCTTGATGAATTTTCTAATGATATTAGATTCTTAACAGTTTGTGATACACTCAGAAAAGATTGCCAAAGAATGACACACAGTTCGGTATTATTTGCCCTTCGTAATCTATTGGAAATTGGTATGCCACCAGAGTCTGAAGTAGTTAGATTTTACGAAAATGAAGTGTTGTGGAAGGCCCGAAAAATGAATTTGAAAGCCTTAATAACTTGTTTAACTTTTCAAAAACATTATCAGCATACAGAATTACAAATAAGTGTGTTGAAAGAAATTATTCAGATAATACAGAAGAGATGGTTTGAAATAGTAGATGCTTCAGATGTTATTAGGTTGTTGCATCATTCAGATTTGTTTGATGAGGATTTTTTATCCAAAGTTGAAGATAGACTTCTTGAACTGATGAAAGATATGAATATTGTTGAGTTGCATAAAGTTCTCTTATGCTTTTCTCAGTTAAATAGACGTGCAACGCCTATATTAAAAGCAATATCTTACCATATAAATCAGAGGAGTAATAAATTAGATATTAAGCAATTAATTAATACCTTGTTTGCCTTAAATGTTTTAACTTTCCCTGATAGTGTGTTATTAGAAAAGCTATCAAGTGATCTACTTACAGAAATTCCAAAAATAAGTAAACCACAACTAATGTCTACCTTATTAATATCTATTGGACAACTGTCATGGAGGGATAAAAGTAAGTTTATAATATATTAAATATTAATAATAGTTTTGGCAAATTTAAAAATCTTTAGTGAAATGAAAACATTTCACACCAAATGTTATATTATCATCATCATTAATCATTTAATTCAGTTATGAAACATAATTCTATATATAATAATACACATTTTGTGTTGGTTGTAAATTTAAAAATCTTTAGTGAAATGAAAAACATTTCACACCAAATGTTATATTATCATCATCATTAAGCATTTAATTCAGTTATGAAACATAATTCTATATATAATAATACACATTTTGTGTTGGTTGGCATTTAAATATCAGCCAAAATATATTAAACTTAATATAAAAACTATTATATAAAGATTATACAACTCAAAAATATTACTATATTAGAATAGGTTATTGGCAACATTTTTATATTTTATACAAATAGACTAACATAAATTCTAATATGATTTTTGCCTTAATAAAATATTTAAACGAATTTTATGCCATTGTTAACATTTATATTTTTGTTGGCATTGTTATTTTTTATTAATTTTATTGTTAAATACATCATATTATAAAGTTTTACTCAGTATATGATATAACTTAATCTATGTGAGAGTTATCAATTATATTTTTTTAATTAAAGAAAACATCATGAAGTTCAATCTTTAATATTGCATTTTCCATTCATTTGATATGTTGTACTTTTGTCAATCTCCTGAAAGTTGCTATGGAATTATTTTTGTTAGATATTAATTTTGTTGTATATTGTTTTGCCACTAAAGCTTTTTATATTAATTTTAAAGCAAAATTAATTACATTCTATCAATAAACCTAAATCAGTCAGTTAATATTTAAAAAGGAAATAATTATTGACAGTTTTAAATAAAATATTTTTTTTTCTCGTATTCTTTAACGACAATAGTATTGCTGTTATATTTAAAAATTCATGCGAACTTATGATTTATTATTAATCCTTGTAACTTAGATATATACACATTCCCCAAATATGTTTCTCTCGTATTCTTTAACGAAAATAGTATTGCTGTTATATTTAAAAATTCATGCGATCTTATGATTTATTATTAATCCTTGTAACTTAGATATATACACATTCCCCAAATATGTTTCTAAATGTAGCATTTCCTATTTATATCAATTTATGTGAAATATTTGTGTCTGATTAATATGATTTCACCATAGAAAAAATTTTCAAATGTATCTCTTAAATTAATCAAAATGAGTGTTTTTTAAGAAAATATAATTATCAAGAAAAATTTCAGTGTTCAAATTTTAATGTGTTTTGTTTAAATATAGATCTTGTGATTAATTTTGCAATAATATCTAGCTAGATGGATACATCTATTAATGTGCACATCTGTTACTAGGGATTGCATTCAACCCTATTCTTATGAAGGTTGTATTATTTGGTTCTCTGCTCTGGAGAAGGTGCATTTTGCCTGAACTCCCAAACTACCTGAGATCAGGAGTACCATTCCATACATGAAATGCTTTTAAATGAATTATTGTATTAGAAATATGTTTTTCCTGCATACTTATAATAACTCTGAAAATCCTTAATCTTCAACAGCTATTACTCTTAAAAAAAGACTGTTTAAACAGAAATCACAAGCTCTGTCTATGGTGAAAGATGTCAAAGCTAGCTTGATTAACAATATATGGCATAACCTATGAAGACCATTAATTTTAATTCATTGAGGCATCAAATTTTTTAATTTAAATAGTATTTTATTATTGTTTTAAATATTTTTAATTAAAAAAAGTAATTATTTCAAGATTAATAAAAGTTTATTTATAAAATAATTAAAATTAACCTTCAGTAGCCATTTAGTATTTGTCATTGCAAGCTGTATATGTATCTGTGAAAAATTAAGTGCATAGGGCCTATTAAATAAATTTAATTTTATGTGGAAACTTTAACAATTATCACTGATATATATCCTGTTTTATGTTGAATAAAATATTCAAAATATATACAATTAAATAATTTTTCACCCAATAAAGAAAATAGATTTTTTAAATGATTAAATCAGTGATTCTCAACTACTGTGCTGCGGCACACTAGTGTGTTGCCAAATCTCTGACAGTGTTCCATGAAAAAATTAAGAATGAATTGTATGTAATTGTATGAATCATATATATTAATAATGAAACGTTGGTTGGTTGGATGTCTCTTTTGCAGTCAAACCACTGTACCCATACCTATAGTGTATCGCTAGAAAAATCTAACCCTTGTATTTCTGAGACATCCAAAATTTTTTGCCATTTTTCATAATTTAAAAATTAAATTAAAATTATAATTTCTCTAAAAAGACAAAATTTGCAGGTGGTGCTATAACTTAATAATTTAATGTTTCTGTGTACAATTATATCTATAATCTGAATGTAATAAATAAGAATAAATATAATAATCTGTTATATCAAAATTATTATTTCAAATATTTAGGTGTCCTCAACAGAAAAAGGTTGAGAATCACTGGATTAGATTATTAAAAAAATTTGTTCTCTGCATTGACATAAACAGGACTATTCGTAATTATTTGTCTATTGTGCTATAATAAATTTATTATTACATTATAAAATATATTAAATTATAATTTATTTGTTCAAACAGATTTATTAGAAGCTTGTAGCGAATGGTTGATGAAAAATATAGATATTTGTCGCTCTCAGGAGTTAGCAGCTTACATTATTACTTTAGCAAAAGTAAATTATTATCCTACAGAAATAGATAAAATTTTTCAGTTAATTTTATCTCAATTCTCTGAAAAAAACATTGAAAATAAAAAAGTTTGGTTGGATATTGTGTGGTCCTTAGCAATATTAAAAAAGGCAACTGCTGATCATTTAGCTACAGTACTAAAACCTTCTTTTTATCAATCACTTATTGGTAAGTAATTTTAAAATTCAATTAAAAATTTATTTTAAAGATTATAATTTTGTAGTAAAATGTAAGAAATATTTTAAATACAACATTCTGCCTTATATAATATTTGGTGTAGTAAATTCTTTTTTTTTTCATAAATTTCTGATATAAATATTTTTATTCATAGCTCAATCCTGGATTAATGAAAATAGATTAAAACATAGCCAAACTTCAGGAAATAAATTTTTAATTGTAAAAACATTTTTATGATTAAACGTTTATTTCTGGAGTTTGACTATATTTTATCTGTAAATATTTTTAAATTAAAAATCTCTACCAACTGCAGTATTACTTAACTGATTGGATACTGTTCTTTTTACTAAATAACTATTGTGTATATCCATTGTGGCCAAATTGCAGCTTGCAAACCAGCCCAACGAAAACTGACAAATATCAAATGACATCACACAATTCCATGCATGTGTATGCGCTAGCCCACAAAATTCAAATATCAATTTGCGAGGTAACACTGTATCTCGGATATTGCAGTTGCCAGTCAGTTAAGATTTTTCGTTCATATTATATACCATATAATAATAAAACTGGTTGATTTCTGTTAACATTGGACAATATTAATTGAAAAACTTTTAATTTTATGAATTAATTATAAATAGAAAAATTTTAATGAAACCAACTATAGATTTAATAACATTTATTAATATATTAATGTGTCATAGATTAATCAATTAATTAATATATTCCATTTATCATATCTCGATCTTAAACTGTTGTTATTATTTCTTGATATGTTTTATTTTTTATAAAACCTTAAGTCTGTTATAGCACAAATTCACAGTGGAAAAAGTTTTTAAAAACAGAGAAGCGCTTTCAGCTTTATTAAGCTATTCTTGATCTTAAACTGTTGTTATTATTTCTTGATATGTTTTATTTTTATAAAACCTTAAGTCTGTTATAGGACAAATTCACAGTGGAAAAAGTTTTTAAAAACAGAGAAGCGCTTTCAGCTTTATTAAGCTATCTTCAGCTCATTAGAATAACATATCATTTTAGAATATAAGAATTATAGAATTAGTTTAAATGTTTGAAAGAGAATACATATTACGTGAACATATAACATTATGCTTATAATATAAAGTTAAAGGTATATAAGGGTAACATATAAATATGATATAAATACGATATAAATACTTTACATATATTATAAAGTAATTAAAATTAAAAAATTGCAGTTAACATAGTTCATTATCTTCTATAGAAACCATTGTGCTGGAACTTTCATTGGTTGGTTATCATTTATGACATGTGTCTTCTTCTTAAATTCTGCTGTGACTATAGGCCCTAGCTTCTGCAGTTTTTATGTCTTCGGTCTTGTCATATTTCCTAACCACCCGGGCTTGATCCCACTGGATGTTTATGTTAAATTCAAAGAAATGTTTAGCTAGGGCAGTAGAAAAATTGGCATTTCTTATATCCCTTTTGTGTTCACCTAGGCGAATGGCAAGTGACCTCGTCGTACTGCCAACATACATTTCATTTCTGTTAATATCATTATTATATATTGGGATAATGTAAACACCCGCTCTTTGCGTTGGTGGTATAGATGGCTTTATATTCTTTAGTGTATGAAATGTGGTGTTAAGCCTTGTATAACCCACTCTTTGCAGTGGTGGTATAGATGGCTTTATATTCTTTAGTGTATGAAATGTGGTGTTAAGCCTTGTATAAGGTAATAATTTGTCATGCTGCTTTAAGATGTTACCTATAGGTCTCATTTATGCATGGTAGGGTACCAGTTGTAAAAAAGAATTATTTGTTTGTTGTTGAGTGTGTGTACTATTAGTAATATTTGGTAAAGATCTATTAATATTATGCATATGCATGGTAGAGTACCGGTTGTAAAAAAGAATTATTCGTTTGTTGTTGAGTGTGTGTACTATTAGTAATATTTGGTAAAGATCTATTAATATTATGCACAAATAGTTTATCATACCCATGTAGACTTGCATGGGCAATTATCGTGTTGTATTCCTCTAATTTACTCAAATCATCGGAACAATGCATGTTCATCCTCTGCAACAGGGATCTGATAGCGGCCACTTTGTATTTAAAAGGGTCATTAGACCAATGAGGGATAAACACAGGGTGTATATTAGTGGCCACTTTGTATTTAAAAGGGTCATTAGACCAATGAGGGATAAACACAGAGTGTATATGTGGGTTTCCTGTAAACAGAGGTGTGAAAGGACTTATCTTTGAAAGTGATATTAACATCTAGAAAGTGTATAGTGGTGGTGGATAGTTGTTCCAGATTTATGTCAAGGCCAAGGGAATCATCCTTGAAAAGGGCCATTATGGAATCAACTTCTATGGAGCGATCACTTATGATGAACAAGTCATCAACATATCTCTTAAAAAATCTAATGCTATTACGTAATGTGTATGAAACTTGTTGCTCACATTTCCGTACCACTAACTCAGCAACAACACCCACCAATTGGGACACCCTTGGTTTGTTTGTAGAAGTGATCGCCATATTTAAAGAACAAATTATATAATAACGAGTGATTACTTCTACAAACAAACCAAGGGTGTCCCAATTGGTGGCCCCATGGTGGATGTTGTTGCTGAGTTAGTGATACGGAAATGTGAGCAACAAGTTTTATCCACATTACGTAATAGCATTAGATTTTTTAAGAGATATGTTGATGACCTGTTCATCATAAGTAATCGCTCCATAGAAGTTGATTCCATAATGGCCCTTTTCAAGGATGATTCCCTTGGACTTGACATAAATCTGGAACAACTGTCCACCACCACTATACACTTTCTAGATGTTAATATCACTGTCAAAGATAAGTCCATTCACACCTCTGTTTAAAGGAAACCCACATATACACCCTGTGTTTATCCCTCGTTGGTCCAATGACCCTTTTAAATACAAAGTGGCCGCCATCAGATCCCTGTTGCAGAGGATGAACACGCATTGTTCCGATGATTTGAGTAAATTAGAGGAATACAACACGATAATTGCACATGCAAGTCTACATGGGTATGATAAACTATTTGTGCATAATATTAATAGATCTTTATCAAATATTACTAATAGTACACACACTCAGCAACAAACGAATAATTCTTTTTTACAACCGGTACCCTACCATGCATCAATGAGATCTATAGGTAACATCTTAAAGAAGCATGACAAATTATTACCTTATACAAGGCTTAACACCACATTTCATACACTAAAGAATATAAAGCCATCTATACCACCAGTGCAAAGAGCGGGTGTTTGCATTATCCCAATATATAATAATGATATTAACAGAAATGAAATGTATGTTGGCAGTACGACGGAAGTGGAAGTTTAGTTATATATATTCGTTTTATTTTTTATTTTTTGTTTGTAATGTACTATATATACTGCTTTTAATTTAATTTAATGATTAATAATTTGGAAATATGTAGTTAATAGCCATTCTCATTCAAATAATTCATAATAATATCATGATTCAAATTTTTAAATTTTTCTTTGAAATCATATTGTTTAAAAGTATATTATTAAATAAAATAATTGACATTAAAAGAATACATTTATTTACATTATTATTTTTGAAAAAATTAATATTAATATAACTAAGATACAGTTTTCTAATAATAATATTTTTAAGTTTTGTTCAATAGATCAGCCGATCGTAATGATGCAGACAAATATTACTATATTAATTAATAGTTATTTCATTCTCTTCATAATACAGATTTTCACTAGTTCATTTATTCTTGCCATTTATTAGTTTATTTAATCACTGGGTCAAGACAAAAGATTAATTTTAGTTACTATTTTAAATAAGATTATTTTAATTGATATGATGTTTTATACAACTTGTTTGGGATAGCTTGGCCTGTGAGAGCTTTGCGCTATAAAATTCAATCAATTAAATGATAATTTTAAAAAAATTACACCAACCAGATATCAAATTTTTCTTTTCTTTTATAATAGAGAGTGACAGTTACCACAGTAATATTTCCAAACTGAAATTATTAAACATCCAATCTGTTGCTGTTATTGAACATCCATTAAACCCAATGTTAGTAGGAGTGGACAAACATAAATTTGACTATAAACAGGTAATTTTTCCTCTATATAATTTCATTTATACAGGATTTCGACAAATGGTTCTTCAGAAAAGAAAATATTATATCATCTGAACAAAATATGATAATGAATACAGTTTAATGCTGGCAATTGGTGTTTGTTTTGTTGAAAACAGAAAATAGTGCCTCCCATAGAAAATGCTCAGTGTGTGGTATATCTGACAAAAACACTATCACCAATGACAGTTTATAGAAGATACTGCACAACTTATGAAAAAGGATCATCAAGTTTAATATTATACAATAACTCAAATATTTCCTTTCAGAAGCATTTGAACTTCAGTTAATGCTGGCAATTGGTATTTGTTTTGTTGAAAACAGAAAATAGTGCCTCCCATAGAAAAGGCTCAGTGTGTGGTATATCTGACAAAAACAAAATCACCAATGACAGTTTATAGAAGATACTGCACAACTTATGAAAAAGGATCATCAAGTTTAGTGTCCATAAAGGTATAAATGAAAGCATTTCTTCTAAAGGATTTGGCACTGAGAAGGAAAAGCACAGAACAACTAATATCTCTAAGGATATTATGAAAACAATAAGGTCTACATTTCAAAGGAATTCATAAAAATTCATCAATCTTTTCCTTTAGTACATTCACATCATAGCTGATGTAAATGTATTAAATGACAGGATTGTGGATGTGATAGTATTTGTTATGTAAGATATGCTGGAAAACATAGGGCAAGAGATCAAATATCATTTGGATATTCTTTGAATAACAAAAGGCCTCATATGGAAGTTGTGTAACGTGGAGCAAACTTTTTGAGTTACTGTACAAAATGCACATAACTTTATTCACATATCATATTTTGTTCAAAATATATATTTTCTTTTCTGAAAAATTTTTTATGGACATCCTGTATAACAGATTTAAACAAGCAAATATAAAATAATTATTTTGTTGATAAAGGAGAAATGTTATAATTTTGTATTTAATGCATTATGTTTAATTTTAAACTTGTGATAAATAATGAATTAGCATTTGTTAATGTAACTGCATATTATTATTGCGTATATGTTGAATATATTTTGAATGCTTAAATATTTTTCCATGTTGATTAGTGGCCTTTGCACCATAAAACCGTACACAACCAACTAACCATGTTGATTAGTAATAAATTTTGATAAATAGCAAATTCGTTAGAGGATTTTTCAATAAATAAGTACGGTATCTAAATATAAAAATTGTTTCATTATATTAAAAGTACAAATATATTAGATTTACAATTTATTTATGGAGTCTTTTAATAAATTAAAAAGATTTTCCCAGTAGGATGTAAAAAATTTTACAAAGCATTGTTTTAGATATAATTAAATGGACAGAGTTATTATTTATAGTAAACTATTTTTCTATATAGTCGCCATATTTATTGAGGCATATTTCATATTGTGATACCATTTTTGAGTTTTGAGCTAAATGGTTTGGCAGCAGAGAGTTTCTTCATTGAAGAAACTCACTGCTAAACCATTTAGCTACTCCTGTACTCCTGTTTTGTTTCTTGATCACTCCCTAGACTCTGGCTGTCCAAAAATCTCTGAAAGTGGAGAAAAGTGATGATAACTAGGAGAGGGAATTATAGAAGGGGAACAAGATTGAGACTGTATGCAAGATGACCGAAACTATTCAAGGAATGTATGTTTATGGGTGGCAATGTTTGGCCATTCATTTTCATGTAAGACAAACTTCAGCAATCAGTAGTCCATATCATCAGTTCTAACTTGCTTGATAAAGCCTTATGCATGTTTATGGGTGGCGATGTTTGGCCATGCATTTTCATGTAAGACACAAACTTCAGCAATCAGTAGTCCATATCATCAGTTCTAACTTGCTTGATAAAGCCTTATAATAGTTTGATAGTACAAGTCTGTATTAATAGTCATCCTCTGATATCTCTGTGCAAATGTTTAATATTGGTCATATTGCCTCATCAAGCTAACCTGAGCATTTGCTTCAGGTTAGGTTTATATTTATGTTGTACAAAGTTTTTTTTTTACCATCAGTTGGAAAAGAAGTAAATTGTTATTTCTTTTGAATTTTAATAGTAGTTTATTAAACCAATCCAGTTTTCTGTCACAAAATAAGATTTAATAATGTTCAGTTATTTCAATTTGGAAACCTTGTTTCTTCTGAATTTTTTCTCAATAAGTGCCTTATTTTCAATTCACTTTTAGAGTAATTCAATGGTGCTGTACAACTTTGATTGTTGTTCTCCCATCTCTCACAATTTTGAGATATGTACTGAATGATTTTGAAGATGATTTATGACAAAAGTCAATTAATTTATGCTCTACAACTTTGATTGTCTTTGTTCTCCCATCTCTCGCAATTTTGAGATATGTACTGAATGATTTTGAAGATGATTTATGACAAAAGTCAATTAATTTTTGGATTCAATATACACTGCAAAGTCGCGGTTTAGAGTGACTGCAATAATTCCAATTATAAGCTAAACCTAACGGCTAGCGACTCTGCAAATTCCAGAAGTATCCTGAACAACTTCTAAAGCGTTTTTATATGTTGCCAGTTCATCAATATAGTTTGCCCTCAATTTTTTATAGTATTTCGTTTATACCGTTTTTAAGATGACCTTTAAGAAATAGTCAAACATAGAAAGTAGTTAATCCATTAGCTATACATGACGATATCAGGGGTATAATTAATGGATCTATACCTGCTAGTATTGAGTCTATGGGAGAATATAGTAGATCCTAGATCCTACTGTATAATAATCTTATTACTATAGGATCCTATAGAATAAATACTGACTTCTGATGCCGTCGTCAAGTATAGAGCTAAGTAATTGATCAAGTAGAGTCTATCAAATGCAGTGAATGCCATCAATCTAAGCAGGATCTTATTTCAAAATGGGAAGGCTTCTGTTATATCAGGTCATCCCAAAACCAATGTATTTTTTATACTGTACTTGTTCAAGCATTCCTATTGTCTAAACACGAATTTTTAAAGCTTTCACAACGTTGGAAGATTTTTTTTTATTGATTTAAAATTGAATCAATCTTATCTTTTATATCTTTTCGAAATCTAATGCCAAAAATGACATTACTTTTGGGATGACCTGATATATATATAAACCACATTCTTCATCTACTTTCTGAAGACAGAGTGTCTGGCAGCTGAAAATTCAAAATATCGATACAAAATTGTGCTATCAAATAAAATGATGGGATGATATTGTATAACGTACTATCATTTCATCATTTTAAAACAAGGTATACCTGAAATGCTATAATATCCATTAGTAACCTAGATTATAACTGAAAAGTTTCTTAAAAATTGTTTATCATCAGAAATCAGTTTTCGTCACCATAGGAACAGCTTGTATCAAGTTCATTATACCCTTTTCAAAGAAAGAAGAACTTTCAAGGCCAAATTCGATGATCGACGAGTCTTTTCAGTTAGATTAACGATAAGTGATACGATGTAAAACGGATCGTAGAGAATTTATTACCATTTTCGACTCCATATTTGAATTAAAACATAGAAATCAAATTAAAATATTTCAATTTTTACTTTATAAATGCTAAAATTAATTATTATTTGAAAATTTATTTTAAAAATTACTCTCAGTTACAATTCTTTTAATTGTTGATACAGAAACAGCAGTAGCTAGTGAAATTTCGTTAAAAATGTTACTTCGAATAGATTTCTGCCTTCCAAAATACTTATATAGGCCTACGTTTAAAATAATATTTCTAGCTTGACTGTGCAATGTTTCTCCTCGCTTACAAACAACTATACTATCCGCCATTACTGCTAAATACTAAAGGACGGTGACATCATTCGTTGTATTTATTTAATTTTAAGCGATTAGAGATTTAGTTTAATATTTAATAGCACAAACATGAAATATGAAGTATTAATTCGACAATTTTTTAAAAGATAAACATTTCAAATTGTTACCGATGATAAAAGGTAAACTGCTATTGGATGAACGAAACAGAAACCGGCTATTCTATTGGATGACTTGACCTTTGCAGTCCATAAGCTCTTTACCATATAAGGTAGGTCATCTTTCTTTGAAAAGGGTATAGCAATTTTAGCATAATATTTTAAACTTCAATATAGTTCGATATTTAGAATTTTGAAGACTTCTATTTCAGTATAAATAAAGTTAAGTTGATTTTATAAAAACTTATTCATTTAAGCAAATAATGAAGAAAAGACTGGCGGAGAAAAGAGAATAATGAGCAGCTGCTTCAAACCAATCTATACGGATTGAAAACTATACCCTTTTCAACGAAAGATGACCTGCCTTATATGGTAAAGAGCTTGGATTGCAAAAGTCGAGTCATCCAATAGAATAGCCGGTTTCTATTTCGTTCATCCAATAGCAGTTTAGACCTTTTATCATCGGTAACAATTTGAAATGTTTGTTATCTTTTAAAAATTGCTAAATTAATACTTTATATTTCATAATTTTGTTATTAAATATTAAATTAAATCTCTAATCGCTTAAAATTAAATAAATACAACGAATGACGTCATGGCCTTTAGTATTTAGCAGTAATGGCGGAAAATACAGTTGTTTGTAAGCGAGGAGAAACATTATTCACTCAAGCTAGAAATGCTATTTAAGGCTGGATTCTGCTTTTCACGGAATTGCCAAATGTGACACCATTCGATAGATCTCATCAAACTGATCAAAAATTATAATAGAACCAACGGCACCGAAGATATTTCGAAAATTTTACCTCAGAATTGGTAAACGAACCATGTACCATTGCCATATAGCAGAATTAATCACTTCCTTCATAGAGGTCATAAGTTGAATGTTCATCAATATGGGTTTACTCCAAAATGTAGCACCATAGAAGCTATACTCTATGTTAAACAGCAAACACAAAATGCATTTTCAAAAAGGAGTAATTGTTTGCTGATTTCATTGGATATTAGTTTAGCGTTTGACAGGGTGTGGGTTCCTAAAATCTTATACAATTTGCGTGAATTTGGGTGTCCACATAATTTATATACATTGGCTACTGATTATTTCTCAAAAAGATAGGTTACATTATTATACAACAACATTGCACACACACGTGACATCTCCATCGGTTGTCCACAGGGGTCGGCCTGTGGACCAGGTTTTTGGAACATACTTATGAATACTATTTTTGACATTAAGTTGCCGCAGGGATGTAATATTGTCTGTTTTGCTGACGACGGCTTAGTGACCATTGAGGATAACGATTTCGGGTCACTCGAAAGAAAGGGAAATTTGGTCCTATCATATAACAAATTTGTTTAATGATAAGGAAATGAAGTTTGTCTTTAACAATGTTTTTATTATAATTTATTATGGTATTTATAAATGTAATATTACATTAAAGATAATATAAAAATAAAAATATTCTATATTATATTTTAAAATATAATAATAATTAACTATCATGATATACGTCACCTGTGTTTTACACAAATTTGTTTAATGATAAGGAAATGAAGTTTGTCTTTAACAATGTTTTTATTATAATATTTGCATCTCTAATATAAAATTAATATTAATGTTTTACTATTGCTGTTAATCTTATATTTCAACTATTACTCTTATTATAAAACAGCTAGTGTATAAGCCTGTCTACGATAGGCAGAGGTAAGCTATATCTCTTCATATGACACGAATAATATTCGTGTCATATTATCGTGTCATTTATCGCTTAATTATTAATCATATTCGTGTCATTTATCGCTTAATCGCTATAGCATTTTTCTCAACAAATTATGTTACACCTCAATCTGTTGAATAATTATGTGGTCGAATTGAGATCTTGACAGAGTCCCTTATTGATACTCTGCCATAGCCCGGACTGCCGGGCTCAATCCACCAAATATTTTCTAAGGGAAGGGATTTAGAAATGTGACACTATGGCCAATCCAGTTTCGGCACAAAATCGGACTAAATTAAAATATCTGTTGAATTTTGAACTGCTATATTGGATCCACCATTATGAATTTGAAAAAAACTATCATCATATTCGATATCAGTAATATATCCCATAAAACTCGTAGATATCAATTTTTGTCAAAATAAGATTAACATTAAAAATCCGCAAATTTGTGGGCTATTATTTTTATTGACTCCTTTTTTGAGTATAATTTTCTAAACGATATGTGAAGAAATATGTCTTATTTATATAAAACACTTAAAATGATTGGGAAATAACAAATTCTAAAATAAATTTACTTAGGCTTCTTTGTAGATCTGCATTTTTTATTGCATTGCTTACATCGTACGATTTAGAAAATTACCAAATTATAAAATCTTAAAAATATATAGTGCAGTTAATCATGGTATAGATATGATTTTCGATTGTCAACGCCCTCTTCAGTCTTAAACCCAAAGTAGCAAAAATTTACATATTTCAAAGAAAAGATTTACAAATTTACCTTATTCTTTTATAAAAAAATTTCCCTTATATATAATAAAATAAAAATATCCAACT
>AYEL01091460.1:0-35473 GCA_000484575.1 Olivierus martensii
TAAATAATAAAGATCATATTAACAAAAAAACCATTTAAAAACTTCGAATTTTATGCGAGTTATTTTCCAAACAAGCATTAAGTAATAATTTTTCATTAAAAAAAAAAAATATTAAATAAATTTTAAATGAAATTCATAAATAATTCTGTATAAAGACTTAATTATTTACAAGTTATAAAATAATATAAATTGATATCATCCACGACTCATCATACTGTATTATTGAATAAATAAAGTAGCCCAATAAGTAGGAATAAATTGTTTAATCCTACTTATTAAACTAGTTTATTTATATAATACAAATTAGCAAATTATGTCAAATTTGTATGCAGTGAGACTCAATAAATTGCAAACAAACATTCACAATATTTATGTAAAATACAGAAAACGACAGCATAGTTTCAAGATCTATTTTCTTGAATTTTTTTCGTTCCATTTATAAAATAAATAAACTTTTATTGAACCGAAAATAGATATATTATGCAATTTTTGATTTAATGGATCGCATGTTTGCAAATGCGATCCATTAAACATTGTTTGCAAATGCGATCGCATGTTTGCAATTTTTTACAGTTTCTCTGACAAACTGTAAAAAATTAGTTCCCTTGCGTTATACAACATGTAAATTTTCATGAAAATACAGGTATCCTTCGCTTTACGCGATTAATTGGTTCTATGAAATAATCGCGTAAAGTGAGTTGAATTTAACACGGGTGAAATATAGATAGGATTTCTTTAGAAGGATTTAAAAAAAAAAAACTGAAAACTTTGCACCTGTGAATAAAAGAAATTTTAATGATTTTTTTAATTTTAATTATTTAAACTTATAAAACAAAATACACAAATTTTAAATGAATGAATGAATTTAATTAATACAATGTCATAAACACGTAAACACTACATACTTCTGACAGTCTTCAATCCTACGATGAATGGACTAGGTCTGGTGAGTCTGGATCATCACTTTTGTTGCTCTCTTGAAAACCTTGGAATGCTAGGCTGATGATCTTCACCTTTTTATGAAACAGTTGAGACTCAGCTAATGGACAGCATTCTTCTTCTTTCTATAAAGCTCTGTAACAAGCCAAAGAATTCTGAATTTCTCTTGCAACTTTGGCGCTTCTAGTCTCATTGGGATTATTTTCTTCAATTATTCTGATTGCACTCTCAATGTGTTTAAAAAAATTCTGTCATTTGTTTTGTTGTAAGCTACTTGATGGGCTCAGCAACAAAGGATTCTTGATTTCTGGAAATGGAAAACAGCATCATTCATGTTGTTTTCCATTTCTAGCTCTTCATTAGTGAGCTCTGATAAGTGGGACTCGAGCAGTTCATCCACATTTGTCTCATCTACGTGAGACAATTTTTAATTTAAAAAATTAATTTACTTTTTAAAATCGTGTTATAGCGAAAACGCGTAAAGTGAGATCGCGTATAACGAGGGATAACTGTACAAACAAACTGTAAAAATTAGTTCCCTTGCGTTATACATGTAGATTTTGATTAAAAATACAAACAAAAAATGAAAATTACATATCGAATCTCACTAATTTGACTTTTGAATTTTGTTAATTCATTATTGCTTTTTCTTATCGAATGAAATTATGTTTTAATTGTTTATAAATCAGCAAGGATTTTAAATTTGTTCCTCTAGATTATTTAAGTATACAAGCGTAGAAGTGAAACATTTATTTACCAAGATCTTTTTACAATAAAATCGTTATCTATTGTGTTCACCAATACGATTTTTTAACGAATTGTTACGATTTTTATTCTAATTATTTTCATAGAGAAGTGGAATGTTTAAAAAGACAGTTCAATAACCTTTCGTCTTATTGAGAAAAACTAAAATTTTCAAAATGCTTCTTTTAAGCTAATTATATTTTCGACTAAGGAAACGATTACATTAAAAATATCAGTAAATAAAACAGGAAATATTTTTTTGCATGTTTTTCAATCTCCGATTAAAAACTACTAAATGGAAAGTAAATTATATGTTCAAGTACAAATAATTTAGAATCAACTTTTATTTTGACGTCAGAAAGAAGTTTCTTTTTTTTTTTTTTTAAGACGAACGTCTTCCATACTTGAATTTTTTACTGCATATGACGTCAATATGAATAATGCATATTCATATCAATGCATAATGCATGCGAATTTAGGCCTACATTTTTATTTTTTTTTTAACAAACATTATAAAAATTAAAATATTTTATTCAGATATAAGCGTAAAATGCACTTTTCCGTACATGTTTACTGTGAACTAGTTTAATCCAGAATAGATTCTATTGATCTAGTAAATAAATTAAAACTACTACAAGTGTACAAATGAGTGCAAATAGTAGATCATGCTTTTGTATATTCGGATCAATACAAATCAGTTTAAAGTTGCAATAGAGCCATAAACGTTTCGCTTATTTTATCAAACTATCGGATGTTCTTAATTGCGGGTCTATCTGGAACAGGTTATTTCCCACCAGTTCATTCCGGAAAAGAGTTTTATTTCCTGATTTCGGCCATTCGATGTTCTAACGGATATAAAAAGAGGGAGGAAAGAAAGCCAAGCAATTCGATGAGGATCATTAAACGAGACACGCTCAACGAATAGTTGACTGTAGCGGTTACAATCAAACTTTTTCTTTTTTTTTTTTTATTGCTAAACTTACCGAGCAGAAACACAGATAGAACTTGACGTTTCGTTTCGGTTTCTGTTCTCGTTACTTAGAAATAATAACCAAAAGAGTATTGCTATATCTCTAAAAATAAACTTTTACTCCTAAATCTACAAGAATAGTCAAATAAATTGCTTTAAAAATTGCATGTTTATGAATAACAATAAGCTAAATTTTGAAAAAATGATGCTACATTCTTTCATCCCCACAGAATTATTTGATGAATTTTCAAAATATACGGTACTATAGTTAATAATATAAAAAAAAAGATATATTTTTATAAATTTAAGGTGTTGCTTGCTATACATCTAATCAATTTATTGACTTAGCAGATTGGATTAATTTTTAGTTAAGCTCATTATTGTGAATGGTTCCATGAGAAAATTTTCATTCACACGAGAACCAAATGTCACTCAACCACAGATGCAAATTCACATATCGATAATCCATTTATCTAATAAAATATTATTGACGTTTGAAAAAAAAAAAATAATAATAATAAAAATATTCCAGAGTATCCAAAGATATTATTTGTATAATTTTCAATGAAGGATAATTTTATATAAATAATTTAATGTTTAAAGCAAACAGTTGTTAGTGAATAATTTTAAGTTCTATAGATTTAACCTTCTAAACATGTAAGATTATATTGAAGAGCATTAAAAAAGTATTTGTATTGTTGTTCTTGTGATTTAACATTAAAAGATGATTAATTAATTCTTTAAATCATACAATTTTCTGTAACTAAATCAACAGATTTGTCTGAAAAATTTTATTAATCAAAATTTGCCATAAAAATTTTACCATTTGAAATTCAACATAATAAATATAATTAAGAACGTAATTTTCACGTAAGCTATATGTTAAAATTTGAAAGATAAAATTGGAATTTCGATCATTTTAAATGAAATATTTTCGTTAAACAACGAATAAGATGCGAAAAATCTTCCAAAATAAAAAAAAAAAAGTATCCCATGTGATGCCAGGTGTTTTAAAACTAGAGGAGGACATTTAAGATAAAAAACTATCAATTTCGGCAAAATGTAGAGAGAAGAAATTATAAAATAAAATACAGTAGTGAAGTTTTAATTTAGATCAATCAGGACCAAAATGCCAAGAGGCGTGTCACTAGAAGTTTGCCTTCCTTTTAATTTGCAGCACGCAATATAATAAAGTACTGTATTAAGTACACTTAATAATGTTTTACATTATAATTTATTAGCTTCATTATTAGCAAACATTCAACATGTAAACCTCATTTATCTATTAGAACTAAATTAGTGAGAAATTTTCAAATTTGGTACTTTTCTTATAAAAATTACTCTGTGCTATATTTTTCTGTAAAGGATTTTTGAAGAATATAAAGAATTTTCATTGGGAATCTTTCTATTCTTCATAATTTTTAAATTAACTTAGTACATAATTCTGCTTTAATCGTGAAAATCGATGATTATTACAAATCTAAAACAAGTAGGAATATCCTAACAAACAGTCTAAAGTTTTTTTGTTATTGAAACAGTGAATAACAGATAAAAAATATAGAAATTTAATGCTTAAAAATTATATAATTCAGTAGCTAAATTAAAAAATAAATAATAATAATAATAATAAAGTCTTTTCTTATTCTAAAAATAGAAAATAAATCCGTTTTGTATACTCTTCATAGTGAATACACGCTTCCTATCATTAATTAATTGCTGCAAGTAGCCTATTGCTAAGTCTCATATGATAAATTTAGAGTAAAATTCGTTTTAATGAAGTTTTCCTAGATCCATTAATATATTTAAATATTGCACAGGATCTAAATAATGTATGAGGCACATATTTGTATGTAAATTTATAAGAAACATTAATGTTGTAATCTCTCTATTTGCTAAACTTGTGCAACATATCTCCAGCATACTATCGGAAGTATTTAATATTTTGTATTTTTTCTTGCTGTAAATACTCCTTCTGTTCCGTTTTAATGCTCTAAAAAATGCTAATGTTCTTCACATTAATTTTTCTAAAAACTTACTATTTGATAACAGTCGTTTCAAATACATCAATGACATCATTAATGAGTGAAACTGAATCAGTGCAGTTAATAATAAACAGGTTATCTAATCGCTTTTTTTAAATTCGTGATTATGCAAATTTATTCACAAAAGATTAAAATCCGTAATTGTTTTTTAGTTAACATGTTTCAGAAATTTTTACAAAGCGGCAAACAGGCGAAGTGAATCAATGAATTAGCATATTTTTTTTTTTTTTTTTTAAAAAACTCATTTGCAAGATTTTTCTATATTTGACTATTCCATACAAAAATATCATTGCAAATGCAAGATTTGCATTGCAATGATATTTTTGTATGTTTTGCAACCCCGTTGGAGGCGCATAAATAAAGCGATTCTTATTTATGTGCATCCAATAGCACATAAATAAGAATCGCTTATTTATGTGTCATTAATCTCTTATTTAATTTTATAAATATTGCGAAAAAATATTATCAATTTATTAAAATATGATTATTGCTTATTTTTTTATTTTCTTAAAATTTAAATAATTAATGTTTCATTTCGTGAATAAATTTTTAAATAAAATTGAATATAAACAACAAAAATTTAATGATTCTTCAGTGATGATCCTTATTAGGCACATATATAAAATATTTTATATATTTTTAGTCTATTTTCTAAAGAAAAGTGAAGTTTATAGATCACCATGCTGTGTTTTTGTCCGTTTGTCTGTTCCCACTAACAACTTTTGAACTAACTAATGCAGTTTCTATAAAATTTAATAGTGATATTCTGTCATTAAAAGTAATATCAAGGATGCATCACTTAATCCTTTAGCTTCAAGATTTAAACTAATATATCTTGAATTACTTATTGGATTTTTATGAAATTTAATAAAATGATCAAGTAGTTAAAGACGATCTTGATGATGATCAATTAGCTCTTTATCTTCAGCAATTTAAAAAATGGCAGACTTTGAATGTCTGCCATTTTTAAATTGCTGAAGATTGAAATTTTTGAACTTTAAAGGTTATTTATTCCCTAATAACTTTTGAACTTTTGATTGAATTTAAAAAAAAAAATTAACAGAACAGTCAGGCCATTAAGTAAGAATATGAAGATTAATTAATCTTATAGATTTAACTGTTTAAAATTGAGATGTCTCTATAATGACTATAAAGCTATTAAACATATTTTTTTATGGATTCAGCATAGTGATTATGCTATTTTAGATGATTTTAATGCATATACTTTAATTGTAAATAGCAAATACATACACATGCATAAAGTTTCACTTTTTTTAAAATATTATATTATTATAGAAAATATTTATAAATATATATCCTAAAATAAAGTTTAAACTTGCTAAATATTATAGTTAATTTCATCATGGCATCGTTTAGTAATCCCATTAAATTTTGGAGATCATGATTAGATTTGATATTTTGTCACATTGGCTAATATCATATATAGGAAAATTAAAATGCATTATATTTTAATTTTTAATTTAAGTTTAACAAAATGCGATAAAAAAAGGAAAGGAAGTCCAATATTACGCATAATTTATCTTATTAACTTCATCCTGTTAAAACTGTGTATCAAACCAAATAAATCATTTATGGTATTGCATACACATATTTGATACAGTAGACGGACTTTTTGACTGATTTATCCGTTAAATTTATAATGGAAAAAATTATAACAGAGAACATACTGTATAATGCATATAATATAATTCTTTCCGCAATTGCTTGTTTTAAAATTGTAAAACATTAAATACATACACATGTGTGTGTTTTTTTTAATGTAATCATCTTGCACTAACACAATTAACCTAAGAACATTGCATGATTACCGTTTCTTCTCTAGTAAATTATTATATTAGGCTCGACTATTCTAGATCAGGGGTGGGCAATTTTTTTTTTGTAGGGGGCCGTATAGAAAAATTAATGGTGGGACTAAATTATTATATTAGGCTCGACTATTCTAGATCAGGGGTGGGCAAATTTTTTTTGTAGGGGGCCGTATAGAAAAATTAATGGTGGACCACCGGCCAAAACAAAAACAATTGATAATAATAGTATTTATTTAAAAAAAAGGTAGGTACAGATATGTAAGTATACATAGCGTTGGTATTAGATATAATAAATGTGGGTATGTAAGTATACATAGCGTTGGTATTAGATATAATAAAATAATGTGGCCTAGGCCAGAGGTTGCTACCCTTACTTTAGACTATTGGGTCAGGGACTCAAGAAATAGCGTTGATATTAGATATAATAAAATAATGTGGCCTGTGGGCCGGAGGTTGCCCACCCCTATTCTAGATAATAAAATTTATAACTTCTATAATTTAGAGGTTCCCACTTATGGAATAGTCGCTACGGAAAATAATTACGTATACAGAATATATTTCATTTTTCGGATGGTTTCCGTCCTTAAAATTCAATGTGTTCCCATCCAATCCGGAAAAGAATTTCAAAAGCACCAGCTATTGATACTTATCTTCTGATGTCACACGTTCAAAATTATTTTTTGATTCTTCGTCCTCTTGCCTTCCATGCTTAAAATTCTCTTCATTAGATGGTTGTGTGCGTCACGTATGACGTCGCTCTCTCAACGGTACGCGCTATTGGTTTAAAATATTCTTTTTCCGGATCACATTACGGAAAAGTTAAAAGTTGCTCAACTCTATACTCCGGATACTTTCTATACTGCTTATACGGATTATTTTTACGTTTCCGGATTATTTTTACGTAGTACTTTTCCGTAAGTGGGAACCGGCCCTTATTCTTATAATTTTTGCACTCCTCGAATAATTCAATTTTAATACAATTAATGGTATTATGATAGCTTAGCATGATCCCATATCATTGCACTAACACTTTCGTGCACTAGCAAATATATTTCTATCTTTTTACGTGTTTACAGCATAGTGAAAATTTAAATACCAAAGTACTAGTTTTGCATTTTTCGTTTGTAATGAATTTTCCACTATTCATTATGTTAAATACAGGTTGGCAGTAGTTGATATTTCTGTATCTTTTTTTACATAGGTATATGTCATAAGTTAAAATCATTTTCATCAAACTAGGAATTGATAGGAATAATTAAAATCCATAATGATTCGTTTACCCAAACGAGCTTTAGAGATGCTTTCTGCATTTCTGTTAAAAGTTTCACTTAACATTTCGTCATTAAATAAAGAAAATGGTTATTTGATTTATAACATTTAATTTATTTTATTTCGTTCATGTTATATCCTCTTCAGCTTTACTTTATTCATATTTAATTATCTGCCAATAGATTAATATTACAGTAAATTTATTCAGGTCATGTACTGTACGTATTTTTATGTTTAAACAAGAAGTTTTCTGGATTGTTTATTCATTATAAAGATAAAATAGAAGTTAATTACAATTTAAAATTGCAAATTACTATGCAAATTTACAGAAAATATATTCCAAAACATTTCACGTTAGTCATTAAAGTACAGAATTTAGACTAAGTTTTTGCACTAAAGCATCTAAATTAGCAGATAATATATATCTGACTAAACAGAAACTCAATATTTTAAATGTAGAATATAATTTATTCATCAAATGTTATAAATTAAAAAATATATATAGTGGGAACCGGGAGCTCTTATAATTTTTGCACTCCCCGAATAATTCAATTTTAATACAATTAATGGTATTATGATAGCTTAGCATGATCCCATATCGAACTCACCAGGACTGGTTGAAAAATGGACTTTAATGGCGTGATCTTGGTTCCTTCCTAGAAAATCCAAAGGTATGCGACCAGTAATTGAACACAAATTCTTCACAAGGTCATCAAATGCTTTACCACGTTGACATCCTACGATTTTTATCACAAAGTTTCAGATCAATGCAGCAATCAACAACATAAAAATTTTCTTTTTAGAACCATTGGCTAGAATCCTCTAGGTCAGCGTTTCTCGAACTATGGATCGCGACTTCAAATGGGGTCGCGAGGCGAAATGCTGGGGTCGCAAAAATTAAATTCAAATACTTGAATTTCAGTTTATATGTAATTTCACAAATGCCCAATATTTAACGTATGACAACATATGTATTTTCAATGTAGTTGGCTGATTGTGTTCATCTTAATAAGTGTATAAATGATTTATGTATTTGTATGTTTTATTTCATATTTAATACCTGTGGTCGCGAAAAATCTCGTAATGAAAAATGGGGTCCTGAATGAGAAAAGTTTGAGAAACGCTGCTTTAGGTGTTTTCTTGTTTTTTATTACTGTTAATATGGTGGTTATAGCTGCTGCTTTTATCTCCGAATGCGACAATTGATGAGTGTTCAGAAACGACAACTATCTACGATATACCTCTAGATGTTTTACATTACTATAATGTTTTTTATAAACTAATTATTAATAAAATCATTAAAAGTTTTTAACATGCGATATCTACGAAAAATTTATAATTTTAAATATAAATTATATATTTTGTATTTTTTTTTTTAAATATGATGATAAAATGTTATATTAAATTTATTTTTACCATTATAAATATATATAATCATTATACAGTACAGTACTGTACATGCATTTTTAAAATATGATTACATAACAGAATAATTTCATTTCATCACGGCAGATGGTGCTAGCGTATCATGTTATTTTGCTTGCTTAGATCGTAAAGGTTTAATTTTGCGGAGTACAGTACGTGATTTATAATTTGGAATGTAATTGACAGTTTTTATATTATTAGAACTTAAATTTACAATGTCAGATATTAAATCAGGCAAAATTGACGATTTGCGAAGAAAGATTGATGAAATGGTATTATTTTTAAATGAAATGTCTCCGCTTTCGAATGCTCACATGGTAGACTTCATAGTAGATGAGCATTGGAAGTTGCTCGATCGAAATTTACAGAAAGATCTCTTAAATTTGCCAGATGACGAAATGGATTTGATTATAAGTGACACTTTTCTGACATTGGATCGAAGAAAGTATGATTTTGATTTACAGATTTTATTTTTTCTGAAAATGCTAATTAAATCCGATACATATATGCTATAATTATTTTTCAGAAAATTTCCACATTTATATGATTTTATAAGCCGAGCAAATAAATTCACTATAAAACAGTTAGATGTATGTAAAAATATAAATGATATTTCATCAGAATTTAAAAATTCACAAATTAATTTTGTAAATAATTTAAAAAATATTAACTGGTCGATATCAGAAAAGAAACAGCATGAAGTTCAGAAAATGGCATTTCTAATATCTTCGTTAACCAAAAGTTTGCCTATTGATTTGGTGAGAATTGTTTACATGTTGCATTTATTAGGATATTGTATTGTAAAATAAATTTAATTTTATATTTTAGGTAATAGATATAGGAAGTGGGAAAGGATACTTGTCAACTTACATTGCTCTTTTTCTTCATTTAAATGTTTTGGGAATTGAAGCATGTGAAAAGAAATGCAAAAGTGCCAATATTCGCAACACAAAGTTAACTAATATGCTTACAAATAAAATTAATACATATGAAGAAAATTCTGATTGTAAAGATTGTACATATGAAAATATTCCACTTAAGAATGAAGAAAATATCACAACTGATAAATATAAAAAAGATCAATCATCAAAATTTATTTCAGTGGCTATATATATTAACACAAAAAGTGATTTGGAAAATATTATTACACAAGCTTTAATTAATAAAAGTAGCAAGCATCCCTCAAAATTTTATTCTGCTATAGATTGTAGAGAAAAAAGTTGCATAAACAATGAAATTTTACTGTGTGGGCTTCATACATGTGGAAATCTTTCTAGTACTTTAATTCATCATTTTGTTTCATGCAAAATGGTTCGAATTTTGTGCAATGTTGGTTGCTGTTATAATTTACTTATAGAAGAATTGTATGATGAAAAAAGTAAATTGGGTATGTTGCAGCATTTTAATTGAATATTAAAAATTATTTATCATAAATTTTTTTATAAAATTTAATATAATTTGTTTAGATGAAAATGTGGAAATTGGATTTCCATTGTCAACTTCATTAAAAGAAGCAAAATTTTCATTAGGAAGAAATGCTCGTATGCTAGCTTCACAATGTCAGGAAAGGACAATTAAAAACAAGGTAGTATATAAAGCATTTACATATTTTAAAAAACCATAATTTATTTAAATTTATAAACTGATGATTAAATTTTTAATGTAATTAGTAAGGAAAAATTTTTGATCATAATATATAGTTACTATAATCCATGACAATTGCTAATTGAATCTTAGCTGTTCTGTTTAGCAAGGAAAAGAAGATAAATATATATAATAAGTAAAGAATAATAATTCACTTAAATAGTATGATTTTTATCATTAGGTATTCTTTTAGCTTTACTGCAATTTCATCTTTTAACAGATATTTTAAAATTGCATCAACATTATCGACATCAGACAAATGTCTATTAAAGTATTTTAACAGCTTAGAACAATGCAATAATAAATGAATATTAGTCTTGTCTTCAAATGAATATTGTATTAAATTAAAAATCTTATGTGGCAATAAGATTATAGAGAGAATAAGTATCATTTCATTTTAAGATAATTTTTATGTTAAAATAAAATCAAAAATAAAAACACAGGAAAACAAATAGTTATTTATTTAAGAAACATTTGCTCTCAATTTCAACTACAATTCAGTATATGGTCTGAAAGAGAACAATCATCTAAACAAACTTTAAGATTTTAGATTGATACATTAAATTAAATTACTTTAAAATTTACAAAGCTACAAATTCAAACTTATGATAAATTAATTATCCTATTATTTTCAATTCTCATTTCTGAGAGCTTTGATACAATTTGTTTGTTCAATTCCATACAATTTTGGAGATTTAGTAAGTACTGAATATAAACTTTTTTATGTATTGTTGGATTCATTAAATTTTGTCTAATTTCTTGAAATTATGTATTTTTTCACAAAATATATTCAACAAATTTGTTCTTATGTATACAAATTAGTAGTAAATAAAGAAAACAATTCATTCACTTAAAACTTGCATTAGCAGTTGCACAACAGTTTCATTATACTATAGTCCCAAATAGGGTATATTTTTATTTTTATTTAAAGAATTAATAGGCATATCCAGAGATTTTGTCTTTTGAAGAATCAAGGAAGAAATGAAAATAATGCAGTTGATTCTCGCTATTTGTGGTAGTTACATTCTGTAAATTCTTCGCAAATACTGAATTAGTGAATAGTGAACCATTATGCCTATAGGAAATATAGAGCTGCAAACCTTTCTTCCCAACATTTTAATACTTGGTTTATGTGTATTTTTCTGTTTACAGATACCTTATTTAATATGTACTACATTACTTATAAATAATTACAGTATATGCATTGTTTAGTACTATATACAGTATTATAATTACAGTAATCTGTATTTAATTTTTTAAAATATTACCAAGTAGTAAATAAAATCTTATTTTTGACTGATAGTTTTTAATGTTGCAAGATGTTTGATGTGACAGCTGACACATTGTCTTTCTGAACTGCGTTGAAAAACTGAGTCAACCTTATCTGCGTTGCTTTTTGAATCAGATCTAAAATTTCAGCATAAGGAGCAAATGCGCAGAAATTTAGGTGCCTCAAATTTAGGCACCTAAATTTGAGGCTGCATTCAAGCAAGGGTCACATTCTTCTATGGGACCTGCGGACAATATGAACAGACTTTTGACCTACCTGCAGTCTGTGGAGTGAGTGAAGATAAGTAATAAGAAATGTTCTGGCAAACCGATTCAGAGACTACATTTCTCGTAACAAACAACTTCCTTTATTAGAGAGAGAGAGTTTACATTGGTAAAAGTATTTTTGCTGCTCATCGGGAGTTCGCAAATAAGTGCAAAAGCTTCGCAAATATCGATTTTATGGTTACAAATAAATTTTTGTGAATAGTCAAATAAGCAAATATGGAATCCGCAAATAACATTTTATGGTTACAAATAAATTTTTGTGAATAGTCAAATAAGCGAATATGGAATCCGCAAATAACGAGAATTGACTGTATATAAAAGCATGAGAATAAAGGGAAAAGGATCCTGCAGAAGTGTGATAAGCCATTAGTAAAAAAGAGAACACTCTTTAGTTATCTCTTATGACACACAGGTGAGACAGTGAGTGAATTCTATTCCTCACCCACAGAGAAAAAATTGGGTATATTATTTTAAAATTGCTGATTCCTAGATTGAACTTGTTCATCTACAAGGCCATGCCATCAATAGAGGCAAGATGTGAATTTGCATGGTGGGGCTAAAGATCTAAAAGTGCCATGAAGCTTTGAAATTTTACAAATTTTGAAATAAATTAATGCAAAGTTTATGTTTGCACAAGGGCATTCAAAAGGCTTGATGCAGCATTGTTTATTCATATAATAAAACTCGCATCTCTCTGAAGGTATATAGAAAATTAGCAAATCTCCAAGCATCATGCAAATATTTAAGAAATAAAGTTATTCTCTGTTGCCATTTCAGATTTAGAATTTCAGTTTATTTACTTTTCTTCCTAATTCTAATTATTCATTGATGTAAATGCATTACTTTAAATTTTTAAAAATACTTTTCATTATTTTTAAGTGTCTTTTCTAGTTTTAGAGATAGTCTTATAATTTGATTTTTTTTTATTACAGAGATATATATATATATATATATATATATATGTTAATGTAATTGAATGCTAGAGGTTAAATTTTTGTAAATTTTATCATTTATTTTATTAGGAATTTCACCTTTCTCTCTTCTATCGTGCATTACTTCAAGTTATGCTTTCACATTATTCAAATGTATTTTCATCTCAAAATTCCAAAATTTTAGAATTTCAAGTGGGGAGAGTATCAAAAAACTGTCAATCTTTTAATGATTATGTTAACAAAGCATTAAAAAATTTAAACAGTAAAGAAATAAATGTAAGAATTTTTAATTTACTATTAATATTTCAATAAAGTTAAATTATTTTTGAATTATTAAATTCAAATAAATATTTTGTATTTTCTAAATTTTCAGCAATTTATAGTGAATTTCTTGGCATTAAAAAGCAAATATCATTTATATTTTAATTGAATCTGCATTGCATCTTATTGCATTTAAATTATTGTATGAACTTTATTATAATAATAATATATTTATTAAGTAAAGGATTATTTTATGTATAGACAAACAAGACATATCAGGAACCAAATTGAATTTCTAAAATATAGTTTGTTCTCCTATAACACTGATTTTCTCTTTTAACACAGTTGAAAAATTGCACCATTGAATTCTTATAACATTATAGTCTGTACACTAATGGCTGATTCCACCATTGCTATGTTACTTTAACAATGGTGTCACTGAGTGGTGTTAGGGAAATTCTGTTCCACCAATCGTTGTTAAGCCTAACAGTGGTCGAGACCACTGTTAAGACTGATATCAGATTATTAGAACACAGCAAAATGTACCAATATATCTATTGAGTTATGCTAACAATAATAAAAAACTAGAAAACAAAACAAATTTGAATATCTGAATTTAATAATACTCAATTTTATTTGCTTTTCAAATTATCAAATTATAATTACACATGTGAAGTGATTAATCATTTTGAAATAAGTTGTTGATACTGTATTTATGAATATTATCTTCCTATCAGGCTTCTTAAAAATAATATAGATTGGTAGATTATATGAATTAATTTGTCAAAACAACTGTGCATTTTCCAAGATATATGGTTATTTTTGAGATAAATCTTTATCTAATAAATCACACATTTTCATTTTTCAACATATATTTGGGAGGATATTTATAATAAATATAGCAATCTCACCTTTAGTAACAAACCATATATCTTGGAAAATCCACCATTTAAAATTATTCTGAATTATCAGGCTAACAATGTTGTTTACATTTACTTTCAGCAGTAGTCATCTTGGCTTGTGCACGTGATGTGATAGCATCATTTTTTACCACGTGCTTAAATTTGACCAATAGGCATTTTACCCAGAACATGAATAACAATAGTAGTATCAGCTATTCATTGTCAGTAAACATTGCTAATGAAAGTCATGGTGGAGCTATCTGCTGTTACTGATCATTGTTACACTGACAATGTCATTTACTGACAGTAGTGTTATACGATGTTGGTGGAACTGACCCTAAGAGTTCCCCTCTAGAAAAATTATGTGATTTCATAACATTTAAACCAATCATAATGAAGATGGAGATATTGCTTAATTTTCCTAATCAATGATTTTTAGTTGCAATTCACAGAAAGTTAGTTACTTTTTAAATATTTATAATATAGTGAAAACTTTTTTAAAAATCTAATTACAATTTTTACCAATTTTTTTTAGTCTGATATTTAATTTATTTTTACTCAAGTATTATTTCATTTAATAGTAAAATAATAATAATAATAATGAATTGTTTTCACTGATTTAATTTTATGTATTTTATTGCAGATAAAATAATTTTCATATTTTTTATATGAAATGGTGTGGTGACTCTTTTGACAAAATATAATAACCTTATAAAAGACTGCTAATTAAATTCTAATAATTATGAAACGAACTTGTATTTTATGTTAATTAATGAAGGACCTTCATTATCAGATGATGACAAATTATCTATTTATCAAAATAATAATGAAATTATTTATCTCTTTTTACTAGCTGTACCAAACTGTAGACCTTCCTTTATAATAATATACACAACTTTCATACACTGATGATTTCTATTGTACATTTCTAATCTTTCTGATTGGCAATTAAAGGTCTTAATTTAAATTTCTTGTTTTTAAAATATTGGTAGTCCTTGACTTATGATGGAGTTCGGTTTGAACTCTGCTCTTGAAAATTAGAAATGCTAAAAATTTATGGATTGCTCACTATCAATATTTATTATTATTATTATTCACTTTATTGCAATAAACTTAATGAATGCAAAAATACAAGAATCAGACAGAAAAAAGATGTAAATTTGTATGAGGCCATTGCTCAGGGTTTCAAATTCAGGGATAGATCATGTCAACTGCAATGACCATTCACAGAATTTACTGATTATATCATTTTTGTAAGTATGAGTGGCCATAAGTTGAGAATTATCTGTATTGAAGAACATGATAAATAATGGGAAATAATCTCTCTTCCTTGACAAATAATGAATTGATTATCTATAACCTACACTCAAATTAATCTCTATAATATCAAAAACAATGGCTTCAAAATAAATAAATGAAACTTAATGTAGCCCTTCCATTGCTGGCATGACTATTCAATAAGTTCACTTCTTATTGGCTGAAAATGAAGAGGAAATTCTTAATGTACAGATTATACTTACTTACTTACTTGTTATTGTGAAACATATTAGTTAGGTTTTTGATTATATTGTAATATACAGATCTAACATTATATATTAATGTTATATGATGATACAGTATTTATATTATAAGATCATAATACTATAAATTATTATTATTATTATTATTTTGTTAAAACTTTATTAATTTATTAATAAAGTTTTAACTGTTAAAACTTTATTAATTTATTAAAACTTTTTTAGTTTTATAGATGCTCTCAATATACAAACACATAATTAACAAATTTTCAGTATAAAAAAAAACTACAAATGTGTATCACTTTTTTGATAAATGTGCAATTTACATTACACATAATATGCCAAATATACACAAAATATTCAATTTTGATCAAAAAATAATAATGTAAATTTTAAAACAAATAATATTATAAACTTGTAATCAAATATGTAACATTAATGTCATAGGAATGGTGTTAAATATATAAAAAATCATTCAGATGGACTAAATTTAAAAAGAAGGGCAGTTGCATTAATGATAAGATATAAACTCTCTAATAATGCTATTGTTTTTAAAATCACGTTAATAATTCAGCAGTTCATAATGATACAAACAAACATTGCTATTATAATATATAGCAACAATGTTCAACCCGTCAATCGCAAAACCATGTTTAGTCGATCTCTTGTTTATTTCTCCTTATAAATTTAATTAAAACTGAAAACATAATAATTTATTTATCATTATTTTGTATTATTTTTTAATTCTCTTTAAGTGTATTTTTATTGTTTATTTATTTTTCATTAAAATTGTCAAATCAATAATTTTCTTATCATTTGGAAGTATATACAGGAAAAGTTTCCAATATTAACTGATATTGTGCAAAATTTCTGGTCATGTTTCGGATCATCATACTTGTCAGAATCTGCTTTTTCAAATATGAACATCATAAAAAAATCAAGATACCAAATTACAAATGATCATTTGGATGATTGTCTGCAATTGGCCATGTCTTCATATGAAAATATTGTGAGCTCCAAATAATGCCAAATTTCACATTAACTTTTTTTTATCAATTAGTATTTCCTGTAACTTATGAGTATGTTTTCAATTTGTTGTTTTTTCTAACTTTGGTTTCTCAAAATAGAGACCAAAAAATATGATTATTAAATTGCAGGTATGCTGTTTCCATTATTATTGAAAATCAGAGATGAGTTCAGTATCGAAGCGGTTGGTGAATAGCTATTTTGCAGCGGCGCTAGTTGCTGCAGCAACATAACTGAAAGGTGAAGGTGGTAAATCTAACATCAAAATGGAGAAGAATACTGTAACAACCAAATTGTCGATTATTTCCCCGATTTATTTATGTTGGAAACTGGAAAATATTACAATATTAAAGAACTGTTGTTATTAATTACCATTTTCCATTGCATTTTTTGTTTTTGTCCACGAACACATCAAATCGTATATTTCCATAAAATAAATAGAACTTTACTATTACACTGCCAAAATAACTTAAAAACTATAATTAACAGCACTATGGCAGGACTATTTTATTATTATGTATATTTTTCCTACCATAGTGCTGTTAATTATAGTTTCCATAAAGTAAAGTTACTTTTCCATGGAGGCTGCCATCTTGTCGATTAGGTCTGCAACTACACTCTATTCTGCTGTGAATTCTAACTTAGCAGTGCTGCACGCTAAATGGCAGCAGTGCGTTGAGTAGCGGTTGGCAACTTAGCTATCACAGCTGCTGCTCTCCTGAACTCGCCTCAGTTTAGATGGGACATCCTGTATATCTCTGTGCAAATTAGAATCTGTCTTTTAGATAGGCTGTATACAGTATTATGTAAGTCAAATTTATATACATAAAATATTAAATTATTCTATATATCCAATATATATATTTTTTATTATGAACCAAATCTTTCATATACCTGAAATTTGTGTCCATTTAATCCTATCTGGTTACAATGATGTGAATATGTAGAAAGTTTTATATTTTATTTATTTTAAAAACTTCAAAATAATATAATTATTATTGCATTAGTAATATGATTTAAATCTCATTTCAAACAAGTTTTTAATTGAAAATTTTGATAACAACAAATTTTCAACAACATATGATTTTTCTTAGAAAAATATTTATGGACATCTTTAATTTCTTTTAATTGAAAATTTTGATAACAAATTTTCAACAACATATGATTTTTCTTAGAAAAATATTTATGGACATCTTTAATTTAAAACTATATTGATTATATTACATAATATGTTATGTTTTGATAAAACTCAATTTATGACTATGATTTAATCAATCAGTTCTGTGATTTGTCAATGCAATTCTATAGTTTGATTCCCTGACCTGATAGTTTGATATATGGAAAATTTTCTTTTTTGTATTATGTTTATTAATACTTATACATCTATACAAGGGGATTCAAAAAGGTTGTGCCAAAATTTACAGACTTGTAGAAGATAAAATTCAGAGTAAAAATGTCTAGTCGCATTTTTTGATTTGAGGCTCCGTTTAAAAAGATATAACGCATAAAAGTTTTATGACGTAATTTCCAGCTCAGTCAAAAACTATTTTTAAAATAGTTGTTGCTTATTTGTATTTTTAAAATCATCTATAAATTTTAGCTACTTAAAAACTAACCTAAAATATTTAGAACATTGAGAATAGATTGTTTATTAAGTTAGCAATCAATTATTTAAATGAAATTTAATCGTTTTACAAACAAAACATTCATTTTCGAACATTATTATTTTTGAATATTAAATTGTTTTGTTTGAAAATGAATACTGCATTGGTAAAACAATTACGTTTCATTTAAATAATTGGTCACTAATTTAATTTAATAAACAATCTGTTCTCGATGCTCTAAATTTTTTAGAATAGTTTTTAATTAGCTAAAATCTATAGATGATTTTAAAAATACAAATAAGCATGTTTTAAAAAGTTTTCGGCTGATCTGGAAATGACGTCAGAAAAATTTTATGCATTATATCTTTTAAACGAAGCATTAAATAAAAAACAGGACTAGACATTTTTATTTAGAAATTTATCCTCTACAAGCCTGTAAATTTTGGCACAACCTTTTTGAAAAACCTTGTATATACATATACATAAGAGAATAAGCTTGAAAGAGTAATGTGGTTTTGAACAATCTGATTGGGTTACAGGATCACATAGAATGTATATAGTCAATAAGCCTATCAAAGATTAACTTAAGAATCATATTAAATAAGGTAATATAATATAAGATGTAATAGATAATAAATTAAGGTTAAATTATATGTTAAAATTAAAAATATAACAATCTTTGAATATGAAATCTGAATTTCAGTGGCATAATGAAATAACACATAACTTGAAATAGCACAGTACTTGGCATTTACCGTTAATTTCTAGCAGCATACACACACACTGGCTGAATACATGTGCATATATACTGCTAGAGATATGTTGTATTACATCTTGTTCAGCATCTATATTAGAATCAAGATTCTTATATTCAGATATAATAGGCTTATTGTAAAGTGAAAAAATTAATTTAATTGGTTGTAAATTAATGTAAGCATAATTTGAAAATACCTTATAGTTACTGATTTCCCATTACTATTATTCATTATAACATAATATAATAGCATATTAAATTTAAATAAACACAATGCCAAAGGAACCTGATACAAAATGAACATTGCTGATATGTCAGATCAAATGAGCATGAATTTTTATGTATAAGAATTGTATTGACCAATCCTAGAACTTATTGATTGGATCATGGTCATAATTGAAGACAGCTTGTATATTATTCAATAAATATTTTAATTATAACTATTTTAATCAAACAGACAAAGAAAGATGATGAGAAACAATTATCAAAATCAGTTTTGCTTGCATTGAGTGATTTTATACCAGTTGGAAAGTATATGGTTGTATATCAAGATACATCAATGGGAAATTTTATTGGTAATTAATATGCTTTGTAGTAATATTTTAAAAAAAATATAATTCTGTTTTTTATATTAAAGATATATAAATGGTAGAATAAATGATTATTTAAAAATATGTTGATTTCTAATTCTTAATAGAATTATAACTTTTATAGATAAATATGATTAGAAGTTCAGATTGATTTTAATAATAAACAATGGAGATCAAATAGATTGTGTCTGATATTGAACATGAAAAAACTGACATCACAAACCCAACCAACAATTCTAATATTCAAAAATTAAGTTAAAATTGTGAAGAAGTTGCAAAATCTGACTATATTTATAGTATTTCTTTATTAATGATTGAAAACTACATTTGAATATAAATCACACTTTGTTTCATTTTATTAATTTATAAAATGCCAAATATTCCTTTCTTAATGTATCTTCAAAGAAAAATATTTAAAAAAATTGAGACAAATTGTGCAAAGTAAAAAATTGTAATAAACATTATCATACAGATACAATACATGTGATTTCCATCTATGTGTAATATATATATATACACAGTGTGTAACTTTGCTATCTCAAACATCTCTATCTCAAAACCCTCGATATGTGGAAAAATTTTTTTTCTGTGCACTTTTGGCGTTAAACCAACGTAATTTTGATAGTTATCTCGAAGTATTTTCTTCAAAATCCTTGCAGTCTTGAATTAGTTTATAATTTTTTCAATAAAATGCCAAATATTCCTTTCTTAATGTATCTTCAAAGAAAAATATTTAAAAAAAATGAGACAAATTGTGCAAAGTAAAAAATTGTAACATTATCATACAGATACAATACATGTGATTTCCATCTATGTGTAATATATATATATATACACAGTGTGTAACCTTCCTATCTCAAAACTCTCGATATTTGGAAAAATTTTTTTTCTGTGCACTTTTGGCATTAAACCAACATAATTTCAATAGTTATCTCGAAGTATTTTCTTCAAAATCCTTGCAGTCTTGAATTAGTTTATAATTTTTGTGCTAGAGAAATTAAAAATATTTACAAATTTTCCCTGGCTTTTGGAGTCTAAACAAAGAATTTAAATTTAACAAAAAAATATAAATGTGCTACAAATAACTGGAACTTGGAATACTGAACATGCCATACAGCAGATCAGTTTCGGAGTCTAAACAAAGAATTTAAATTTAACAAAATAACGTAAATGTGCTACAAATAACTGGAACTTGGAATACTGAACATGCCATACAGCAGATCAGTTTTCTAAGTTTCACTTTTAATTGTTAATAGGTTTTTGTCAGTATGATTGTGTTTATTCAGTGATATTTTCAACCTTTGTTTATAAGATGCCGGAGTATTTAGACGCTAATTTTCATGGAAAAAGTATCTGATACAGTATTAAAAACTATAGTATGTATTATTGACATAAAAAAACTTTATTTAAAATTGAACCTTGATATCTCGAAAACTCTTTATAACAATTTGTTTTTGTTCTCGTGAGATTCGAGATATCGATGTTCTACTGTATATATATTTTTTCAGATGAGAGATTCTAAAATCAATATTTTAAGGAATAAAATATCAGCTCCAATTAAGTGAAAAACAAAATACTGTATATATTTGTTATATGAAGAACTTTCAGTTTAATGAAACCATCTTCAGTAAAGATGCTAAAATCAATATTTTAAGGAATAAAATATCAGCTCCAATTAAATGAAAATCAAAATACTGTATATATTTGTTATATGAAGAACTTTCAGTTTAATGAAACCATCTTCAGTGGTTTTTAGGATAACAAGATTTCTTGTTATCCTAAAAAAATAAAATATATACCTATATTTTAATTTAATTGATTTTATTAATGTTATATCATGTTTAGAAGTTTTTCCAATATCTCATGCAGCTTAGCCTATGAGGTCTTTCTGCAATTAAACCAAAATAATCACTTCATCCTTTCTTTCTATGATCCTATAGTTTATACTGCTGAAGATGGTCTTATACTGAAAGCACTTCACTAAATAAATGACATTGTGCTTATTTACTGCTAAAATGTGCTTGAATTTAAAATATTAAATAATCACTTCACTTTAATGATTGCTTTAATATGTTTATCTTTAATACAGTTGTGTCTTGGTTAACGACACATGTTTTGGTTAACAACTCCTGATTATGTGAACTTCCAACAAAATAGAGCTCTGTAAAACAGCTCGAACAAAATAGAGCTCTGTAAAACAACTCGTCATCGCATCACGTGATTAAATTAGCTCAGTCAATCGTTATTTCGTGATTAATAAGCTCAGTCAATCGTTATTTTTTTTAACAATCAATTCATTCCGACATTATTATTATTAAAATTATAACCATATAAAAATATATTTAATGACAATCATATTATTAAAATTAATAAAATTATAATCAATTATAACGATATAAAAATATATTTAATTAATTAAAAATAGATGTGCAACAGTTCACTAGTTTTTAGTTTTCAAAATAATCACTTCATCCTTTCTTTCTATGATCCTATAGTTTATATTGCTGAAGATGGTCATATACTGAAAGCACTTCACTAAATAAATGACATTGTGCTTATTTACTGCTAAAATGTGCTTGAATTTAATATATTAAATAATCACTTCACTTTAATGATTGCTTTAATATGTTTATCTCTAATACAGTGGTACCTTGGTTAACGGCGGCCTCGGTTAACGAGGAGTTTTTTAAAAAAAATGTCTTGGTTAACGACACATGCTTTGGTTAACGACTCCTGGTTATGTGAAATTCCGACAAAATAGAGCTCTGTAAAACAGCTTGTCATCGCATCACATGATTAATTAGCTCTGTCAATCGTTATTTTTTTTAACAATCAATTCAAATCTGACAATATTATTATTAAAATTAATAAAATTATAACCATATAAAAATATATTTAACTAAATGATAATTAACATATAATAATGAAAACAAATTATTTAATTAATTAAAAATAGACGTGCAACAGTTCACTAGTTTTTAGTTTCTTAAAGATGATTTCTAGACGATTATTATTTTAAATTCTGCCAACAAGTCTGATTCTATTGTTTGTTTGTGTTATATATTACTTGACACCTGCAAGTGGTGTGACGTCACAGTTTCGGATTCCATTAGAAGAAGAAAAAAGTCTATCCGAGATCCTACAGTTCATATAGACAATAAATCGGCGAGTGCATGTCACTGTTCGTTCGCCATCAAAAGGCAAAATCAAATCTCATCTGTGTAATAATCGTTGAATCTATAAGCTTCTAATCAGTGTTTACGAGTTCATTTTGTAGCAAATATAATAAATAAATGATAATTTCCATATTTTTAGGACATTTTAAATGAGTTTTATTTGCATTTTTAATATTTACTATGGTTGTGGGAAGGAGCTGGAACAAATTAATCAATTTTCAATTAAATCCTATGGGGAATCGTGCTTTGGATAACGACGGTTCTGCTGGAATGGATTACCATTGTTAACCAAGGTACTACTGTATATTATTAACTGTTAGCTTTAATCACTAATTTTTAAGGAACTGCTAAAATAATTGCAGTGTTAAATGGTAAAAAATTTAATGATTAAAAAATTGATGTTATTTCAGGAAATACTTTTGCTGAAAAATAATGATTCATTTAAATTTTTTGAAATTTTTGGTTCAAAAATTATTTTTATTTATTAATTTTAATTAGAAATTTTATAGTTTTTGTATAATGAAATTAAGACATTTCTAATAATTAAATTACTTTCCAAAATATAAACTTGGAAGATACTGAAACATCCATTCCTATTTTATAATTTTGTCTTGATATTAATTTAAGAAAGTTTTGCAGATGCTGAATTTATTGTTGATGTAAATGGTAAGCCACAAGCAATTGAGATGTATGGTGTAAGAAGTGGACTCTCAAATATTTGCAAACCACTGCCTGATAATTTTTTTAGGTAAATTATTATTATTCAATTTAAGCAATATCTCTATAAAGTAGGTCCCTTATATTGGAATTACTCTAGTTAAATATTAGCATACCTCTCTTTAAAGCACTTTGCTAACATGGCATTCCTCAATTATATTGCATGTTCTTACTTTATATATCAAAACAAAAATTATCTGCAACATGGAATATAAAAAATTTTAAATTTTGTATATTACATGTTTTGTCAATATAATAAAAGTAAAACTGTTATGAAAATTTCACTTTTTTTGCATTGAAAAATCTTTGACATAAGAAAGAGCAGTTTCAAATTAAAATATTGCTGCATTTATGCAGTACTTCGATTTTCCTATTTGTAGCTCATGCATTTGCTTTTTTACATTGTTCTTTTTATAATTTTTTGTATTTGACTTAATAATGCGTGCTTTTTATTGATTCAGAATTAAATTTTTGCAGGATAGCTTTAATTACTTGGGATTTTAAAGATTTTACATTAGACAACCAAGAATTAAAAGGAATAAATGCTTTGTATGTACGGCTTTTAAAGAAAATTGGATATTCAGTTGTTGAAGTAAGTCACATTATAAATTATAATTCCATTTTTACCTATTATTTAAAACAAGCTATCATTGTATAGAATCTATGCAAGCTATCATTGTATAGAATCTGTGTGATTAAAAAGGATTTTCCTTTATGGCTTGAGATAGAATATACGTTTCTTCTGTATGTTGTAAGAGGCAAATAAAGGATGCACAATCTTAAGATTGCGAGCTAGTGCTGAGAAGACAAATAGCAGAGCATAAGAAATCACAAATAATACTTGCCTAGAGATTTGGTGACTTTTTTGCAAATGAGGAAAATCATGAAATCAGGAATACATCTATGCAAGCTATCATTGTATAGAATCTGTGTGATTAAAAAGGATTTTCCTTTATGGCTTGAGATAGAATATATGTTTCTTCTGTATGTTGTAAGAGGCAAATAAAGGATGCACAATCTTAAGATTGCGAGCTAGTGCTGAGAAGACAAATAGCAGAGCATAAGAAATCACAAATAATACTTGCCTAGAGATTTGGTGACTTTTTTGCAAATGAGGAAAATCAGGAAATCAGGAAATCTCCAGAGCTTTGTATGGGTACAGGTCAGGTGGACCCTGTACTGCCTTTTCAGAAACTGAAAAGGCAGTACAGGGTTTTGTTGGAATTCTTGCACAGTGAAATATAGCACCATCTTGTTGGAACCAAAATGGCTTCTCATAAGGGAGGTTCGCAAGTTCAGGTACAAGGAATGTCTTTCATTACAGCATACCATTCAATATGACCGTGGTTGCTCATCGTTGGAAAAAAGGGCAGATAATTCCCATGGCAATATCACATTGTGCATTTCATAAGGGATTATGATCTGATCAATATCAGCAGTTTATTCCTATTAGACAACAGGTTTTTATAGAAACTTTTTAATAAATCCTGTGTTTACCTCATTTACCATATAATCATGCAACAATTTCAGATTCTAGTTTACAGATAAAATAATCTATGTTATCTTCTACAAAATAAAAAATATTTATTTACTGATTATAAATTTGATAAGAGTCCATTTTTTTTAATTCTCAAATTGGATCAGTAATATTAACTTTAGAATAGATAACATCATGTGATGAGTGAGTTTGTTGGAAAGACAATTTTAATTTTGTGATTCCATTTTGTTATGCATAACTTCTAATTTCCTGAGGAGAACATGAAATATAAGTAAACCTTTAAACCAGTAGTTTTCAACCTTTTTTCTGTTAAGGAACACATTTTAATATTTTAAAATTTGGCGGCACACCTAAATATTTTAAATAATAATCTAGATTTAACAAGTGAATTTTTATTAACAGATTATTATATTTATTCTTTATTTATTTATTACATTCAGATTACAGATATACTCGTACATGGTATAATTAAATGGCGACCCTTATTAAGTTATAACATCACCTGCAGATTTTATCTTTTTAGAAAACTGTAATTTTAATTGAATTTTTATTCCTTAATTTTTAAATTATGAATAACGACAAAAAATTTCGCTGCCACAGAAATTTGAGGGTTAGATTATTCTAATGATACCCTATTTATAGGAATTGGTACAGTAGTTCGACTGCAAAAGGGATATCCAGTCAGCCACATTTCACTATATATACACAATTCATACAATTATATACATACAATTCATTCTTAATTTTTCACAGCACACCGTCAAAGGTTTCGCGGCACACTAGTGTGCTGCAGCACAGTTGGTGAGAACCACTGCTTTAAACTAATCATAATATCCAAAATAAAAATAAATTAGGAAAGGTCAGAGTTAAATCTTCGCAAAATACAAGTTCTAATAAGTTATTATACATAATTTTAATTATATTTATATTAATGCTATTATAATTATTATTTTCAGATTCCACACACAGAATATAGTGATAAGTTGACACCAGTTAAAAAAGTACAGTATCTTCAAAAGAAAATTCTTCAAACAATTCAGAAAAAATAATTTTATAATATAATTTTTAATTTATGTATGGAAGAAAAAGAAGCATCTGCTGCATTATGAAATTTATGTATAGAACTTGAATAAAAAATTTAAATTTAGATAAATTATAATATGTTTATTGTTATAAATTTCACTAAAGAAAATACAGTGGGTGATCGGTTAACGAACATAATCTGTTCCAAGATAATGTTCGTTATCTGAATTGTTCGTTAACCGATCATCGACTTACCATAGGTTTTTATGGGAATTTGATTAATTCATTCTGGAGACCCAAAAAAACATAGTAAGAAATTATATAATTTTTTATTTATGTTTATTTATATGTAATAACAATAATATGTACATAGATAGACTTGCATTTTCATCTATATGTTTATTTTCCGATAAAGAATCTGTCCAATATTGATTGCTTTTCTCTCTCCTTCAGGATTTTTTGGAAGTGATTAATAGCACTGTGGTGGTAGAGATTCCCAAGCCTATTGATTTCAACCTAGTATGAATGCCATTCTAAGACCAAAAAGTTGTAAACTCTCTCTTATCTTCATTAATAAATCTTTGATTTGTTTTACGTTATCTCCGAGTTCATTTTAATCAGGAAAAACTACTGTTCTTCCATCCTTATCCATAAGTCCACCAACGTGCAAGGCCTAAGCCTGTCATTCCGTTAGATTAGTTATGCTGAAATATCTTCATGGAATATCTTATCTGATGGTGGCCACTTATAGAGCCATCATCATCACAGGCTGACCAACACCCATGATGGGGTCAACCAGAAGATTGAAGGATGAGTTTTAATGAGCCAGGCCCAGATCCTTCCTGAAAAATTGGGTTTCAATGAGCCAGGCCCAGATCCTTCCTGAAAAAGTGGGACTCCCAGATCCTCTAGAATGGTACGCCACAGCTTTACCTTGCAGCCATCCAGCTGACCTGTCATTCCGTCAGTCCGTGGGTCCCACAGTTTGTTCTGTGATTTCAATGAGCCAGGCCCAGATCCTTCCTGAAAAATTGGAGGAGTGGGACTCCCAGATCCTCTAGAATGGTACGCCACAGCTTTACTTTGCAGCCATCCAGCTGACCTGTCATTCCGTCAGTCCGTGGGTCCCACAGTTTGTTCTGTGAAGTGTTCATTAACCAATCATAAAAATCTTTCGAAAACGTGTTTGTTAACTGATCACCCACTGTATAGAAATTATCTTATACAGATATACTTCATTATAACCTACTAATTGGGACCAATAAACCTGTGCATTAAGTAGAAATACATTAAGTGATTATGTTATAAAAGGCTTTGAAGGTTCTACTCTAGACCAGCGCTTCTCAAACTTTTTTCATTCACAACCCCATTTTTCTAAAAAATCTTTCGAAAACCTGTTTGTTAACTGATCACCCACTGTATAGAAATTATCTTATACAGATATACTTCATTATATATTCATTATTATTATATCTTTTGCACTGGTTACTTGATTAATTCAATTATGCCACTGAGATATCAGACACCCATTTCTAAATCTACTACAGGATCAATAGCACCTGATAAAATCTGCTGACAGAATGAAGAATGAGCTTCAACAGGGCAAGCTTGTTTCTCTCTTGAAAAACTTTGAACTCAGAATAAAATTTAGTTTTTTGTAGGGAAAAGTTTAATACAACTATTTACCAACTCATATTCCCTCTGTTTTTCTCACAATCTGCTCAAATAACAGAAAAGTTTTATAAGTTTTTCGACATCAGACATCTTTGTGAACAATTATTTTTATTTATATTTATGCATATAAGAAGCAGAAAATTGGCATAATCTAAAATTGCATTAATTTTCCAATGTTATGCAATGTGAATACCCTAAGTAATATTTTCATATTTCTACATTAGTGGAAAATTTTAACAGACTAGTGTCTAGCTGAGTTGAAGCAGAGTCAAAGTTATGTCATTACAATGAACCAGCATTTTACAAAGTTTTTCAATCTGTTATTTTACATAAACTAGTCTGGTTACTTTTTGGTTGAAGAAACATTTTGGTTTTTTTTTCTTAAAAATTATGATGATTTATTTCATATAATGAAATAGAAATAAATCTTGTAATTTAATTCATCAATATGTAATTAATTATCAAAAAAGCAGATATTGATAATTATTATATACTATAACAGCAAAGTGAAGAACTCTATAATTTTTAAGTTTTTAATATTTTATTATAACTCTAAGAATCATATTTTACTAGGAATTTAATAAATCTTATATAATAAACAAATTAATATTTGTTAAATACAGATTAAATTAAATTTTATAAAGATTTCATGCATTTTAAAATATTGTATTATTTACTATTTTTTAGGAAAAAAATTATAAAAAAATCGAATTTTTGATACTAGAGGATGAACTTGCATTAAACTATAATAGACAATGCTAGCCACATATAAGAATATATCAATCCAAAAATTATGCAGGAAACTTAATGAATACAGTTTTAAACAGAATCCTACAATGAACAAATAGTGCTGGGACCAATGCTTTAAATATAATGTTTTATTTATTTATTATAATAATATATTTCAAAAGTAATCAATTTCAATTAAATATATTATTACTTACGTTTATTTATTTCAGGTTTTTCTTTTAAATTCATCATCTTAGGTATTGATGGTCCATAAACATCAGCATCAAGTAAACCAATTGATTTTTCCTAATAAATAAATTACATGCTATATCTGATGAATATATATAGTTATTATATACTTCAGCAATATAATAAACTGAAACATGTTTTATATATATCTCCTTCCCTACTTATGATCGATCATTTGGCTTATGATAACCCAATGTTATGATTACACTTACGATATTCTGAATTTACCTACTTTCATAGCATATTGGCTATAAATATACAAGTAATTCAAAAAGTACTTTATTACATTTTTTTATTCTCATGATATTCTGAATTTACCTACTTTCATAGTATATTGGCTATAGTAGTAGTAGTAGAATAGGGAGGGGCCTATTTCAGCCCAAGCACCGCGACCAACATTTTTTTATTCTCTTTCTAATAGTGTAAGAATTTTTTCAAATTTTATATTTTTTTCTGAAGTTTTTGTTCTATATATGAGATTGCTGAAAATAACCTTTTTTTACATGAAGATTTAGTCATAAATAGAATGAATTTAATTCTACATGAACACATGAATACATGTTAATTCTACATCAACAAAATAATTGCTATCTTTGGATAGTAGCTGGTCTTCTGAATAAAATAAGCCATAAACAAAAAACAAAGACCATATTTTCAAAAGAAAATTGATAAAAAACCAATTAATATATAAATTTTGATTAATGAATATTAATTAAGATATTCTGTATAATTAAAATGTGATGTGTGAATGAAATGTGTATATCAAATTTACATAAATTTATTGAAATACTGCCATTGTTATTAATGATTTATATTTATTGATATGTTTTTCTTTAATTTCAATAATTTTTAATTTAATGTTATATTTTGTATTGTTAATTTATTGTGTGTATATATTTTGAATTTTTATCAGAAAACATAATATAAACAAATCAAAACCAAAAATTCTCTCTTACATAATAACAGCTGTAAATTTTTAACTTTGTTTTTATTGGACTCCCCAAAGATCCTCACAACACTCCAACATTGCACTTCGAAAAATGCTGTAAGTTTGGCAGGAAAAGCATGAGAAAAACAGCTGTAAATTCTTAACTTTGTTTTTATTGGACTCCCCAAAGATCCTCATAACACTCCAACATTGCACTTCGAAAAATGCTGTAAGTTTGGCAGGAAAAGCATGAGAAAGGAATGGAGGCAATAAAATAATAATAATAAAAGTGTCATGCCCTCTTATGATGGATCTTTATTTACATTAGTACTTTTTCATTTTTTGACAAAAATATAATGAAAATGAAATAAAAAAAATTATGATTAATAAAAACATTACCTATTTTAATAGAATTAAGCAAAATTTTGATATTATCTATAATATTTTTAAGATTTTATAATTCATACTATAAAAATTAATTTTTGCAGAAAATTTCAGTAATTAATATTTTAAATATATAATCTGAACAAGAACAGAGTAATTTATAATATAGAGAAAGAATGGAAGAAAAAAAGTGAATTTTCACAAAAAATATTCAATTAAACAAATTTTTCATAAAAATCATTTAAAATAAGAAATTTCTGCCAGAAAACATTTAGGAGTTATCACCAGAAACTTATTATGATCCTATTTTGAAAACCATAAACACAACTGCAATAAACCAATTAGGACCACAAAATTGTAAAATTTTTTGTTTTCCTCGTCAAGCATGGAATATGTCATCAATGGCACACTAGATTAAAATGCATCATATTTGATAACATGTGAGGAAGTTGACTTTGACCTGTCCTATTTTTATTTTATTATACACTCTATTATTTATTGTTATTTTCTTATATGCTAACGTATTATATTTTAGTTTAAAAGTTAACTTACTCCCACCTTCTCTGTCATAGTTGGCAATCATGTGATACGGAATCGGAACCTGTCTCTGGAAGAGTTATCCCGATTAATGATGTCATCTTATCTACATAGCAATACTTTCGAAAAATCCGTAAAATATATCAAAAATTGAAAATTCCTTTTCTGCTACTGTCTCAATTGTTTTTGTATTTTGTATTAGTTTATTAGTTTGGTTTTTGTTCTTTGAGATTTGTCCTGGTGGTCCAATTAAGCAGAATCGACTGTTTTGTGTTAACTTGGACAATATTAAATGAGGACCTACTGTATTGCAATGTAAGCGGAATCCACTGTATATGATTTGTTTAGCATTTATAGCACTTTTCATGATAATTCATTTTAGTAGTCATTTTTTCTAACATCTATTAGAAAACATTTTCTTAAATTTTAAATGCAGGAATATGGCAAATAAATTATATTCATTAGATGGAAATAAAGGAAATTTTTTATGACAACTATTTAAACAGGGAAGTTATTTAAATACTCTATCAAAGGCTTTATATATATAAAAAGTTTTGATTAACCTGGTCTTTTACTGAAAAGGAATATTGAGAATATAATGAAATGTGTGTTTTTTAATGGAACAAATAATGCACCAATCTTTAAAAATAGATAAAGCATTTTTAAGAGACTTGTGTTGTTGATATATTGTCAAGTTATATTGTAAAATAAATTTAAAAGTGTTATTACTGATGATGGCTTCATTAAGCCGAAAGATCTTTAATAGTTATTAAACTATATTTTTTCCGCTTAAAAAAGTGTTGAGATGAATTAGAAGTTATATTGTTACTATCCATTTAACTATTAAATGAAATATTAATTAATGCATCAAACTTATCTATTTATAACTTTGATTAACTTTAAGTAGAAAATCATCATTTTGTCTATAGCTATTTTAATTAAGGTTTTTTCTATTAAAATTAATGAATGATTTATTTTAATCTTTGAATCAATATTAAAACAGTTGAATGTCAATAAAATTTAGGCTTTATTAATATACATTAGTAAAATGTAGCAATAAAATTTACCTGTGACCATATTGCTATTTCATCCACTGATGAAATTTTTGGCAATTGATGTACATTAAAGTAAATTAACATGGTTGCTCAAAGATTAATACTTTATTGAAAGAGAGTATTTTTTATTTTTTCAGGTTGCCAAAGCCAGAATGTCAGAATTAGGAATTGTCGTTCCTTATCAGTGCATTCTGGAAATTAGTGATCAAGGACTTCGTATGGTTGATCGAAGTAGATCAGCTGTAAGTTAACTTTTAAAATAATTCTATACAAAGTCAATAAATACACTAAATATTTTGATTTTTTTTTTTAATTAGCCAATCCCTGTGCCAATACATGATTACTTTTTTAATCTGAAAAATGTTACATTCTGTGGATATCATCCTTTCGATCATAGGTTATCTATCTTTATTATCTCTATTTTAAGATGCATTTATGATTCTATTTATTTGATTGAGAAACTTGAATTTTTTAGGTATTTTGGTTTTATTACTAAACATCCTTTACATCAGCGATTTGCTTGCCATGTGTTTAAAGGAGGAGGGTCTACTAGAGATATTGCAGAAGCTGTTGGGTGAGTATAATTTTATTTTAAAAATATTAAATTTTTGTATATTAATTAAAAAAATTTTTAAATTCAGGAGAGCTTTCCAGAGATTCTATCAAAAATTTATTGAAACAATATATCCAACAGAAGATATTTACATTGAATAAATTATAATTTGCATTTATGTTATTAAAATATATATATTCTCCTGTGTAATGTGAAAGAGCAATTATAAAGACCATCAATGAAGAATTCAAATAGTCTTAAATTGGTGCTCCCCTTCTCAAAACACTTTTCTTTATGCCAAATTGAGATTTTATTTAGAGTATAGAACACAGCTCGAAATATTTACTTGATCCTTATTAAAATTTGTTGGCACATCATGGATTTAAAATTATTTAGTATAGAAAAGAATGTAATAGATACATTTATGAAATGTATATAAGTAGAGAATTCCTATAATATAATAATTGCACATTTTCTTGATGTGATTTAATTAAAAAGCATTATATTCTGAGTAATCAGTATTACATATAAATACTGTGACACTAGTTGTTTGTTTTTATAAGTTTTACTTGTAAATAATTTGAGCAATACATATTGTCTTGTATGTAAAATATAAATTTTTTATTGTTTATTCTGAATTTCAGATAAAAAAAATAAATTTAAGATCTTTCAACCAAAATATATTGGCTGGTTTTCTTTTTTGCATTAATAATGCCAATCTCAAACTATGATGATGAATATGAAATATACTACCTAATTTTAAATGATAAAGAATAAGAAATATTCATCACAGCTTCTCTCACCATTTTAAATACTTAATTTCTTAATGAGAGGAAAATCGAATGAGACTTTACATTCCTATGAAAAAATATTTTTCAAGGACAGTTTTTGGGATCAATGCACCTATTTAGATGAAGTACTTTATCAGCCGAACACTGGCAACCTGCCACACATGGTTTAAAACACTGAGTTGCCAATATTTTTAATGGCATATCTTTGTTTTCACATGTTCTTGCACATGCAGGACCACATTCATCAAACATAAGTCCATAATCCTCAGGACAAGTAATTGCTGAAAAAATTAAAAAAATTTTAAAGTTGTAACAGTGAATTTAAATAAATCAATTTGCTTACCACATAGTGTTGATGATCTCCAATTGAGAATTATACCACTTCGAGCACATTCTTGAGAATAAGTGGAAAGAATGTCACACAGGCAATCATCATTTTCAGAACAGGCACATAAATCATAAACACAGGAAACGTAATATAATTCTGGTGGTATTAATTTGTGACAAGGTGCAAATAAAGGACCCTGAATTATCAAATGTAATGCAATTAATATTGAGATTTTGTAAATTACAAATTATTGAAATAATTTAACATTTAATGATTCACATTTTATATTTTCATCTTGGTTGTTGTATTACTTCTAATTGTAATTTGTTATTTAAGTCATTCTTAGATAATTGATAAGTTGCAATAATCAAAAATATCAATAATAATCTAAACGGTTTTAGTGACTCTGCAAATTCAGATCTTTTACTATTTCCTAAAATAAATATATCAAATCAAACCAATCTAACACTAACTAAGCCATAAGTTTTCCGGTTAAGTATCAAACAAGTATTTAGAAATAATGAAAAAGCAACATTAGAACTAATAAATTGAATAAATTCTCAAAACAACTTAAATAATAATTTATTTGACTCAAATGCTTACAAAAAGTGTAACCAAGGCTTTATTTAGACAATAATTAAAGCACCAAAACAAGTTATCAATAAAACTTATTTAATAAAATATTTAAAACCATAATAAATATAACCTTAAATCAGCAGTTCTTAACTTTTTCAAATTCACAGAACACTACATCAGTAAGATCATAAAACAAACAACAAAAATATGCATGAACATGTATTTTATTAAAAATTACACATTGCACATTAAATAAAAGTAAAAAAAAAACATTAATTAAAAAAACAATTATTTACAGTTCTTAAGAATATTTTAGAAAAATGGAACATTTTTAAATCAACTTTAAATGTGATGCCTGAACTATGCAGATTTGAGCAATGTCGGGTTTAATATGTGATAAAGCTACCCATATTTCTTCAATATTTCCAAGTCTTTAGCGTTTTTTTAATTTTTATGTTCATTAATATTGAAAAGCCTAGCTTACACAAATATGATGTCAAAAATTGTAGCAAAATCTTGCACTTTTGTGAGTAAACTGCTTAATAGTTTATTCAAAAATGGGTGCTGAGCAGGTACAGTCGGTTCCATAAAGTTTTGTACCTAAGCGGAAAGTGTTTGGCTTCCTTCCAATAGTTCATTCGAACTCTACGAGTATCGGATGATTCCATTAACTGTTGTCGTAGCAACGAGGGTGGGTAATTTTAATTGCACGTGTTAATATTTTTGTCTGCAAGATGACTTTGGATGTTCTGTAAGAAATTTTTGGTTTATTAATAATAAACTAATCTATTTTGTTATTAATGAAACAAAAATGGTGCATATTATCACTAATATTACATGCGCAACCAAGAGATAAGTTGTTATACCACTCGCTATTGAATAAAACAAGAGTGACAAAGAGGTGTATCAAAGTCATAATCCTGAAACATACGTTTTCGGTGTATTTGAAGTTTATGTTATTTACGGTAATAATGCCAAAAGCTGTAGATAATAGCTAATTATATACTTGAAGAGTATCTACATATGGAAATTATTTTCATGTAGTTTACACCATTTACAGAAAACATTCTGGTTTCTAATAATGGCATTTTATTTTGGTTTAGTCTGAACAATCTCACAGTTGGGTAACTGTGGGCTATGAGTTAAACATCAATTGTAATATATTTATTTCTGCACATTTGAAGTTCATAGCAATTTTGAATTATATTTGGGTTTATTTGGATCATATTTTACCTAGCTAGGAAATTTCG
>AYEL01091461.1:0-118451 GCA_000484575.1 Olivierus martensii
AAAATATAAAATAAAGCAAAGTCAGAAAATTTATTTTAAAATTTTAAAGCATCTTTTAGAACCTAAGATGAACACATCACCATATTGCACATTTGTCTGGAAAATGTTTAAACCGTTTATATTTTAATTGCATTGTTTAAAATTTAAAACAACATATTCTTTTGGTCAACAAACTAATATGTTGACCAAAGAAAAAAAAAAATGTTTCTCCAAACAAGATTCGAACTCGGCTCCTCAAAACAGTAGGCAGATGCTCTACCGATGCTGCTATCAGTCTCTATCGCTTACAGTTTAGAGCACGTGACGAGCACATCCCGCACGTATACTTCCCTCCCTACTCTCAGTCACAACAGACAAGTCCATTTGAAACTGCCTTGAATCTCGGTATAACAGTGACACAGCAAACTGCCTTGAATCTCGGTACAAGTACCTGACTTTACAATTGATCAACATCTGGTGAGCTTTAGCCCCTACGAGGTAGGTACAAAACTTTATGGAACCGACTGTACACTACATACCCATTCAAGTAGGCTTTGCTTTTATAATTTTGTAGAACACTTGTAACATGTTCGCAGAACATCAGTGTTCCAGGGAACACTGGTTAAGAACCACTACCTTAAATACTAATTAATTCTACTACCTCCACGCTTTGATACAAACTCAAGTAATTGTTGATTTTAGAAAGTCACTAATCAGTGACTCCAATACGAAATATCTCGCTGTATCAGTTGACATGTATGTTTTTATCCAAGTAACTTTTACAGTCTCGAGCTTGTCTCACTTATGTAAGACATGCAACAAGTTCAAATTTCTTAGTTTACATAGTAATCAATACATATCATCCACTTTGCAATTAATTATGTTCCGAATAAAACAACACTAAGAGATCATTCTTATATTCTCACATTGGATCAATGGTAATGATTTAGATGACACCAAGAACTGAGGAAGTTTGTCGGGAGATGGACTTCCAGTCTGGAACTCTTGGTTTTTAACTGATGAGACAGAGAACACGAAAAGTGAGTTAATTCTTAAACATATTATGCTCTCCATTATTATTTGACATATTAAGATAGAATAAGTAGGAGTTAACTTCACATATTGACATAGGGTGCATTTCTTTATTGGACGGTTTTCTCACTGATTAGACTGGTGGCGGTGGAAGTTGTTTATTTCTTTGAGAATGACAGACATGTTTCATTTTTCCCGTGATTGGAAGGAGAATTAGTTTTGACCCAATCACAGAAAAAACTAAACATGCTAGTGTCATTTTCGAGAAGAAACAACTTCCGCCACCACCAGTCTAATCAGTGAGAAAACCGTCCAATAAAGAAATGCACCCATAATTGTTAAAAATGTTGGCCTATGACAATGTGTTAAATCCAGGCATATGTCCATATGCATCCTAGTGTCCAGTGGCATATGTCATATGGCTTTGTATAAAATTATTCATCGACTTTTGGATTATTCTATTATTTAAACCAAATTTTACCATCTAGTATCAAGAATGCAATTTATTATTTTTTTGTAAACAATACAATATTTTAAAATGCATGAAATATTTATGGTAAAAATTTAATATTACATTTATTAAATGCAAATTAGTTTATTGACAGTTATAATAAAATATTTAAATATTTTTTTAAAAATTAGGAAATTCTTCACTTTTTGCTGTTTATAGAACCAGCAACCAATATCTGCTTTTTGATGAATAATTCCTACTATATTTCATCAGTTTGTAACAGAAATGAATCCTTTTGATTTTTAAGGGAAAAAAAATCAAAAAGTAAGTAGATTAGTTTAGTTTTTTCAAAACAACAAACATACATCTATCAACACAATCAGTATTTTGAATCCTTATTGGATTTTAGTTTAAATAATTATCCAGAGTTTTCATAATGGAAAAAATAAAGCTAATATTTTGACAAAATGAATCCTTTTTGATTTTTTTTCCCTTAAAAATCAAAAGTAAGTAGATTGTTGTTTTGAAAAAACTAAACTAAACATACATCTATCAACACAATCAGTATTTTGAATCCTTATTGGAATTTAGTTTAAATAATTATCCAGAGTTTTCATAATGGAAAAAATAAAGCTAATATTTTGACAATAGAATTTCTGTAGTTGAAAGATTATGTAACAGGCAAAAAAAATGCAATCAAGTCTATCATTTCTAGAAAATGTAACACTAACGAATTTTAAATAGACTGTGCTTTGATTATATTCCAATACAATCCATTCAGCATTGATTGTCAATAATAATAGTTATATGTAATTATAATCCTCGATGTGATGTGAGAATTAATGAAAATTCAATTTAAACTTATGTTATATAGAATGCTGAATGGCTTATCACTCACGCTGCGTGAGCGATGAAACACATTTAATGTTATATATAACAATAGTTCACAGGGTTGCAGAGTCAGAGTCAGACCTTACAAATTTTAGTGATGAAACACATTTAATGTTGTTATATATAACAATAGTTCACAGGGTTGCAGAGTCAGAGTCAGACCTTACAAATTTTACGGAATCTGAGTTTGATTTTTTTTTTAAAAGGTGGAGTCGGATCATTTGCCATCCGACTCTGCAATCCTGATAGTTCACCTAATTCTAATATTAGATGATGACAATTGCATAATGCATGAATATACACAACTTTGTTAAGGGAAAAACTCTTGGTAGAAATAAATTATTTAAACTTCAAGGAAATCCATGAATTCATCTCTTACTATTAATTGATATACAATGCAACCTTGATAAGTGGAAAAAATGTAGTGATATATGTGAAGAAAAAATTTTTTCTGTGCACTTTTGGCATTAAACCAATGTATTTCAATAGTTATCTCAAAGAATTTTCTTCAAAACCCTTGCTGTCTCGAATTAGCTTATAATTTAAAATACTGAAGAATTTTCCCTCGCTTTCGAAGTTGAAACAGAGGATTTTAATTTAAGAAAAGAATGTAAATGTATTACTGATAACAGAACAGGAATTTTTTTTGTGCATGCTGGGAATACTGATCATGCTGTACAGTAGTTTCATTTTCTAACTGCTGACAGGTTTTTGTGGATATGATCATATTTTCAACCTTTGGTTTATAAGATCCAGGAATAATCAGATGCTAATTTTCATGGAAAAAAGAGTGTCTTATACAGTTTTAAAAACTATTTTCTAACTGCTGACAGGTTTTTGTGGATATGATGATCTTATAAACCAAAGGTTGAAAATATGCAGGAATAATCAGATGCTAATTTTCATGGAAAAAAGAGTGTCTTATACAGTTTTAAAAACTACAGTATGTATTATTGACATAAAAACCTTATTTAAAATTGAACCTTGATATCTCAAACTCTATATTAAAATTTTTTTTTGTTCCAGTGAGATTCGAGATATCGAGGTTCTACTGTATATCAAAATTTAAATTGCAGTTTATATGAGAGAAAATGTTTTACCTATTATATAATTCCCAATAAGCTATTAAAACTTTTGTTTAAAAATTATCAAACGGGAAAAAAAGTAAATCAGGATTATATTCTGGCAATAAAGTCAAATATTTAATAACCATTTTTATTTAACTGTTTATAAATCTTAAAACTACTAATAGTGCTTGGACTTTAATTTTAAAATTATAACTGAAACTTTTTTATTGTCTCTCAAAAATATTTTTGGTCATTTTTAATTCGACCCTCTTTAGTTAATTTTTTATACATACACCGAATACAAGAAAAACTTTCAAACAAAGAGTTGTTCGAAAGTTTTTCTTGTATTCGGTGTATGTATAAAAAATTAACTAAAGAGGGTCGAATTAATTTAAAATTCTTTATAAATTAATCAAAAACAAAATTGCACACAACGCATTTATTGCAACCAATTAAAATTTTTATTAATAAATTCGATCTAAAAAAAAACCTCCCAAAGTTAAAATACATATTAAGAACCAATTGCAGAATATTTTCATGGCGATTATTTATTTATCTATCGAAATAAAATTGTTTGAAAAAATCGAGAAAACGAAGTCAAAATTTATTTTTATAAAAATAAAAATAAAAATGTGTTGATAAATGAGATATTAATCAAGCTTTAAATATTCAATTAAGGCTTGAACAGTGGGCTTTTTATGTATAATATATAATAAATTAAAAATTTAATAATCTTATTTTTATTTGCAAAATAGAAAAGTGATTAATTAAATTTATCAACGCTATCGATTATTTAGTGAAATAACCAGATTTCAATATATTGTTTTTGATTTTCGAAAAATGTGTATTAAAAACAAAATTAACGAGTTAAAAGTAATAATGACCAGTATTAATCTAACATTTATTAGCATAAATTAGAAAACATCGCAGAATGTTTTATCCTGTATATCTGTTATCTCTACTTATTTGTTATTCTAGGGAATAAAAAAAAAAGTTTATTTAATACACGTATTGTGCATTTAATGCTGCTTATCAAACCACCTCGAGATATGTTGAGTAAGTTCTCAGATGACAAGATATTCCAGTTCGCGACTTCACGTCTTCCATCAAATCCTTAATCATCTGCTTTCCTGCATTCAAAATCGCTTCCTTAACCGATTCTCGTGTGTGGGAACTGAGAGAAGCAAAAACCTATCATAAACAGAAAATTTTATATCAAGAAATGTAAAAAAGAGATGATTTCGTAGAGAAGACTTCAAGTCTTCGGCAGCTGTTTCCAATGTAATCAAAGCTAATCAGATTGTCAATGACACAACATAGGCAGGTGTGTTCAACAAAAGTTTCCCACGGTACACGTGACCTCACGAAGTCATTACGTCATCGGGCCGGGCAAGAAGAGGGTATATTTTTTTTCTTTAGGTAGTACTTCTAGGGGTTTAACGTAAATCACATTGGATAGTTGCATGCATCTATTTAAGTGAGACCTTGAGGAGTGAACGGGCGATTCCTTCCGCCCACCATGGTAAAAAGTGCCCCAGGGACACCTTCAACCAGTGATCTGCCGAAGGGATAGAAAAAGGTTCCCAAGCGCCAGTCATCTGGTGTGAGCAGGTGAGGCAAACATACACACAGGGACAAGCAGGTGCACCACATTCTTGTCTCAGCCTTGCTTCGTGACAGCTGGTTCTTGGATGGGAAAATTCCTGATCCCAATTTCTTACAACTGACTTGTCATGGTTGTTACAACTATTTTTTTTAACCTCCCTCTGGTACTCTTCCAACATTCCTGATTGTATCACTTTTCTTATGATAGCATTGCTCGAATGCATGTTATTACGCTTTCTCTCTCTCCTTTCTATCTCTTACAGTAAAAGAGGAAAAAAATAATTACGTTTTTCCCTCACACTCGTCTCCAACCTTAATAGATAGCCTAAAGTCTTACAAATTACAATGACATTCCATCGGAGGTCATAGATCGAATCCGTTCCTTCATTTAATGTTCCACACATTAACTGTAATTTTTCCACTTTTTGAAGTAACGTAATAACCATTAAATGACATTCGTACTGATAAAGTCATTGCCTCGATGGACTGTAATGCTGTTCCAGCTATCCAGCATTCGTAACGAATGATTATGCAAATACAACAGATAAAGAAATATATAACAGTATAATGCAATAAATATGCAATTATACGCTTTAGTAAACTCTAAAAAAAATCAACTAGCCTTTCGAGGCAATTGGAATAAAGTCTAAAAAGAAGTGGCCAAACTACTTTACTATTCAAATGCCATAATGACATTTAATAATTCGTTGAAAATGATACAAAGAAATAATCATTAAGAGCATTTTGGTTGCTCAGAAGGGTAAACGACCTTGGCATGGTAAAGATTTGTTAATTTGATGCGGTAAGATCAGGGAAATCTAGCATTGTCATATTTATCATCTCCGCTCCCTCTTTACAAACTGATATCTTGTTTTATATGGTGATATTTGTCTTTGGCAAATAGTTATAAATGTTTTGTTTGATTATCTGCAATCTGTAGTTGTCTAATACAGCAAACAATCTGTTCAAATAATTATCCGCCACATGCAAATAAAATCAATGTTCTTGTTATAATAATTCGACAAAATTCGCCAGATTAGAACAACTTTTTTTTTTTTTATTTATTTTTGGAATTTCTTTAGATAATATAAATTAACAATATCAATTAAAATAAAACTATGTTTATATATTACAGTGCCTTAGTTTTAACATTTCAAAATGTCACAGATCAGTGTTAAAATGTAAGTAGGTTTATTGCCAGTTTTTGAATATAAAATATTTTTTAATGGAGAAAATTTTATATTTAATTGTTATTTTTAAGCTGTTCGCATTGATTTTATTTTTTAATAAGACAAATTATTTTATACGAAAATTGAATTTCGGCGGAATGACTTGGTTCACCGTATTCTGCCATTGTGCCGTTAGTAACGTTCGCAATAAAAAATTAAATATTTTATGAATATATATCAAAGAAACAATATAATAATTTGTAAATATAGTATATGTTCTGCATAAATTTATGTTGTTTAGTGTAACACATATCAAAGATCCTGTGCAATTAATCAGTAAAGGCAAAAAGTTCGTCGATCATTGTTTACCTGAACAAATTTCTCGTTATAAATTCCAAAACTTATGGATCATTTCTACATTAAATGTCTTTTATATACTTTTTAAATACTCAATTAATCAAACGCACGTTTTTTACTGCAAACTTAAATTTTATTTTAAAAAAATAACGTTTAATACTTTAACTTGTAGATGCAAATGCATTCAAAATATAGGCTAATAATACTGGTCTATAAATAAATCTCTGGAAACGATCATTGGTTAAAATCCTTATTTACATAATTTATGACAAACAATTAATTATTTTTCAACCGAAACTTCCTACTTCGTCTTTCATTTTTAATAACAAAACATAATTTAAATTCCTCCCTCTTTAAACATGTAAAAATTTCTTCGTTCGATAAAAATCACGATTTTTAAATAAAAATTGTTATTTTTAATTTAATAACAAATTTCAATATATTATTTAATTAACTATGAACTAATTTTTTTTATATATAAGTTCATTTAGCTTTCGTTTATTTTATGATCATATTTTTGTTTGTACCGGTATCAGCGTGTTGGTGATTCGTAATAAAATTAAAATTTGTCATATAAGATAAACAATAATCAGAGGATATCGACTTACAGAAAATATTTACGGTTTTAGATGGGAAAAACTGCTTTAATGTAAATATTGTATTGAATTAAAGCAGTATATCTTGTAATTCGAAGATATTCACTGCTTAAATTGATTTTCTAAGCCAATGATTCTCAAATTTTTTTCTGTTGCGGAACACATTTTAATATTTTAAAATTTGGCGGCACACCTAAGTATTTTGTTTATAAACAACGAGTTTTCATTAACAGAATATTGTATTTATACTTATTACATACAGATTACAGAGATACTCGTACACGGGATCATTAAATGTCGGCCCTTATTAAGTTATAGCGCCACCTGCGGATTTTGTTTCTTTTTAGAGAAACTATAATTTTAATTTAATTTTTTTCTTTAATTTTTAAATTATCAATAACGACAAAAAATTTTGGCTGTCGAAGAAATTCCAGGGTTAGATTTTTCTAACGATACCTAGTTTATAGGAATCGGTAAGACTGCAAAAGGGATATCCAGCCAACCACGTTTCACTATTAATATATTGATTCGTATGATATATACATACAATTTTTATACATACATAAAATACATTCTTAATTTTTCGCGGCACACCGTCAAAGATTTGGCGGCACAGTGGTTTTGAGAATCACTGTTCTAAGCGATCAAAAGTCTCGATTTTATCGAAAACAATATCGTATAGGATATACAAAGTTGTAAAATACCTTATATCTCTTGTTTATAATTTCTACTTGAGAAACATTATATGCAATAGATGAAAATTGTGAAAAAAAAATGTCACCGTAGGCTTACATTTAAATAATTTATTCATTATTCCGGAAGTAATCTATACCGAAGCTGGAGCAAATCATCTCCTATACTAATGAACTAAATTAACATAGACTAATAGGGCATAGAATTGAACAATAGCTTACTTTTTAAGCTCTGTTAATTTAAGTGGATTACATTGTGTAATGGATGTAAGTATATTATCGTGATTAATTATTTGCACATTTAAAAAATGGGATTTTGATTAGACTTTTATTATAATTTAAAATGCAACTTCATAAAAATGAAATATTAACTAATTTAGTTTATCAAATTCTGTATGATACAGATCTATAAAGAAATTTGGTCGTGTTCTATTCGAGGTATAAGAAACAATGATATATGCTGATTCATCTAATGCATTTTTAATTTATTTACAACCCAAAATTAGTCAATAAACAGTTTTGTTAATAACCTGCCTTTAACAGTTTTATCGTAAAGTAGATAAAATATTTGTTCTGAAATTATAAATTGTCTAGTCTATGAAAAGAGCAATTTGTTGTTACTTAGAGCAGAACGTGTGATTAACGTTTATCATTCACCATCCATCGGTATGCGCCAGAGTAACAAAGTGACCATTGTTGATAACTCCACCTCTATTCCCTTCCACATCACGCTATGCATCATAGAAACAGGTGTGCATTCGATTGGAATTAGGTCAGACCACGTCGTTCCTCTCAGTGCAGGTGTTGGGGAGGTGATCAAGACTGAATTCTGGTCAGACATTGTAATTATATCTCGTCTACGATGCTGTGCACTGCTTAATAGTGGCGGGGCAATACAGCAGGTGTGTGGACAATGTGCAGTCCGTCATTGAATATGTCAAATAAATGTTGCAACCGAGCTGTGTCATTGATAATTGTGTCAAACCATTTTAATGACGTCGATGCATTTTTAGATACAACTCATTAAAAATTCTTCTTCGAATAACAACAGCCAAAAAAAAAACAAAAAAACAAAAATTCGAGATGAGTGTGCATTCTTTTCCTGTAAATGCATCCAACCGGTTCGTGTAAAAATTCCGCTTTTGTGTTTTGTAACACATCTTCATATTTTGATATATTAAGGATTAATTAGCATTCTTATTTTTTGGGATGAGTGAGAAAGTCATCAAGATTTCAAAATCCTGTTTCTTTGTCCTGCTGAGATTGTCATGTAGATCAGAATGTCAAGGAAATCTGTCAGGCAATGTCCTACATAGGTGCAATTTGTAATATAAGTCGGCCATAATTATTGCTAGGTTATTTGGACCTACTTAACTTGGAAGTGGGACAAGTCCAAGATAAGATGTGTCATTGGCCATCAACGACATAAATATTCTTTACCTTAGCAATAAATCATTCTGTCTGGGGTCTGTCGTATGTCAACTGACTGTCTTGTATAACTAATGATCCTTATTTATGCTAATAAAGGAAACGAGACAAAGAATATTTTAATATATGCTAATTCCAAATTAATGCATTACACTACAGGTGAAAAATCTTTGTTCTTGATCTGCATCTGGAAAATTATATGATGGAAATCTAAAAAAGTGCATTCTTAAGCTATAATACGAATGTCGTAAAATCTCACTTAGACAACGTGTGCTATTAACTGTGAGTTATTCCAGAATAAAATCCAGATGGCCATGTGTTAAAAACGAAGGCATTTTATGTAAACAAACGAGTAAAACATAATACAACAATGCATAAGTATGAAACTTCCATCTGATCATTCGTGTTTAGATTTATTATTTAGGTGTTTGAAAAATATTTGCAATGTTTTCTTTGATATATTTACATTATTAAAAATCAATTTTTCGAATTATACAGTGCAGTAGTCACTACAGTGTTGATAACTGACAGTGCTAGTACATGTGAATGTACGAAACATTGCATCAAACTCGATACAGTAGATCAGCGCTTCTCAAATGCAGTAGTCACTACAGTGTTGATAACTGACAGTGCTAGTACTGTACATGTGAATGTACGAAACATTGCATCAAACTCGATACAGTAGATCAGCGCTTCTCAAACTTTTCAACTTCGCGACCCCTTTTATCCGAGAAAATATTTTCGCGATCCTGGGTATAGAGGTATATAAACTAGAACGAGAAAATATTTTCGCAATCCTGGGTATAGAGGTATATAAACTAGGAAAATACGAATTAAAACATTTGCTAATTTTTGCGACCCCCAAAATTCTGTTACGCGATCCCACACTTTGAGAAGCACTGCTGTAGATTGATGTTTCGTGTGATTAATAATTCGAATGTAAGTTATACACTTCGAATTAAAGCAATTCACGTGTTTGATAATTCATTAATTAAAAAAAATATATATACATATTGTATTAAATTACGGCAAGCTACGTTAACGTTTTAACACCTCGTATCACGTCTCACTGCACATTTACGACTTCAGGACAAGAAAGAAAAATCGCAAAACAATAAAATACAAGCAGATACCGTTTACGGAACAGTTACCATAAATTTGCATTTTAGATGGAATCAAACAGTGGGAGATACTTGCTAATTGAATATGATGGACTATTACTACATCTCGGAGACGTATCGTGATTGGAGGAGACGCGATTACGTCAACATTCCATATATGTCTATAGCGCATTCACGACTGACGCCAGTCTGTCTGAGGCACACCTGGTCCGCACGTGCAACATGTCGGTGCCGAGTCTTGCTTATTGGGAGCGGGTCCCAATAAGTTCACTGACTTCTGTTTAAAGGACTTTTTCTCAGACGTTTTCTTGGAAATATTTATTGAGTTTTATAACTTTTTTTCTTTTAAAGTTTACTTCAATATCAATCTTTCGCCGAATTGTCAATAGACAAACTTTTTTATTTTATATTCCGACATATAAGTGTTTCGAGGTGCAAATACTATTTGTTAGCTCAGTATTTAGTTTAGCATTTGCCAGTCAATCTTTCCTTGAACTTTACGTCAATTAATTCCTTTTTATTATTTTTATATGTAAATGCTACGTCTGTTATAAGCTTTATCGAATATTTTATACTTAAAAAATGCCTTTAGTTCGACTGGTATTTAGTTGACCTTTGCGCATTACCGCACTGCGCGACCTATATGCAACAGGTGTCATTGCAGGTGGGATTACATCCTCCCAGCTGGAATCAGTATGACACAACACGTTCAGCACTACATATGCAGCTGAATAAACTTATTAACGTTCAAACATTTTTTCCTCTTTTAAAATAATCTGTCTAGTGTATATATTATCCTAAATTTTTCGTTTACAGGTCGAAAAAAATGCATAAAAAGTGTTTTCGAAGATATCACTTTTTTTGAATGTTTTAACTTAACTATAGGAATGAATATTTACATGTAAGCGTGTTTTTAAAAAAGAAAGGCAATAATATTTCTATTCTTAATGAACTTTTATCATATCAACCGGAACAACTGCTTAGGAAGAAGGCGTTTAGAAAATTCCTTCAGGGTTATTTGTATGGTTCACTTGACACACACGTGCATCACTACAACATGACTCATTCTCCTGTGTGGGATGAATCAAAGTAGTGTTTGTAGTGAAGGGGGAATTAGAAAAAAAAAGGGTAAGGAAAAAAGATGGATGAAGATAAAGACACAATTAGTTAGTTTCTGACACAGGTAGCAATATATGTTGTTTGGCGAGTCGTAAATCGTCGTTAAGTTCAAAATAAAGTTTCAATTTGATTGTTGAATTGATCCAACCACTTATCGTTGCGATTTTTTTTTAACTTTAAAAGACTCCTTTGTTAATCAAAAACTAGTGGCATTCTTCTAGGAATTAAAACGCTACAGCACTTGAAACGATACAAAGAAGTGTTTCTTTGAAGAACTTATATTGGTTATAAGAAGTTGAACGAAAATATCCATGTTTAATGGGATTTCAAAATTGTGCCCATAATTGAGATGGAAATATCACTATCAATTTATAAACAATGGTATTATAGGTTAGGAAAATGTTTTTTCCTTGATTAATATAAGATTACTGCTTTTTATTTTTCAAATATAATTGACAATCCAGATAGGATCTTAAGGCAACAAGAAACACCATTCTCCTAACAGATAATTTTGGTTTTGACTGCAATTTGTGATAAGTAGACAATAAAAAATTAGAAATCGGGAATGGAAAAATTCATAGAATTATGGTTTGATGAATATTTCAGACTTTTAAATCGGAAAAATCCGGTAAAAATTTCTACAATTTGTGATAAGTAGACAATAAAAAATTAGATATCGGGAATGGAAAAATTCATGGAATTATGGTTTGATGAATATTTCAGACTTTTAAATCGGAAAAATCCGGTAAAAATTTTTTTTTTTTTTTTTATCATATTCGACGATTAATGAGGTATAGCATACACTTCTATTCATAAAAGTAGACTGTTCACAGAGGAATTTTACACTTCATGAACACAAAAATGACATAAATAGATAATTTCTGTACAATTTAGAATCAACGTTATCTAACCGGAATTACTCATTTTAAAATTCTCTCATAGTATGATGATTTTTTTCTTAGTATAAAGCAAACGAATTTTAATTATAAAATGTAATTTATGGTATTTAATTTAATTAAACGATAATCCTCTTTGGAAATAATCTTCACACGAAGGCCCATCAACTCATTAAAACAAAAAAAAAACGAAAAAATGAATTTTAATTATAAAATGTAATTTATGGTATTTAATTTAATTAAGTGATAATCCTCGTTGGAAATAATCTTCACACGAAGGCCCATCAACTCATTAAAACAAAAAAAAAACGAAAATAGGAAGTAGGTAAACTATTTATTTCCCAATTTTAATTCAAGTTGGTCATTCAGTGTCACAGGCAATTTAACAAATGTGCCCGCTTTATCATTAAGTAGATCGTTATGTTGAACAGAACTGGAGAGTCTATCAGTTACAAACATCAATGGTCTCTCCTCACATTGACCTTCTAGAGACCATAATCCGGGATTTCTTGACACCTGGGTTTAGGACACACACTGTATCGGTATGTGCTATCTGATGTTTACACACTTATGCAGGCAATAAAAATCAGCGACGCCGCTCAGTCTGCAACGCACCTGGGTTGTCGGCGGGAACATGCATATGTGTTTGTATGTGTGTGTGTGTGTGTGGCGGGAGTGGTTCACCAACTTGTCAGGACGTGCCTGGCTAAAGTCCATCATTTCCAGACAACCAGTGGGTGAGTTTGGGTCATATCACGTGGTACGCGGTGTTTACACTTGTCTTGTCGCCACCATGTCTGGAGCACACCTGCAACTAAGCATCAGGTGGATACCATTCAATCTTAGGTTACTTCCAATCATTCACAAATCTATTCACCTGACCAGTTACAGACAGGTAGACATTGACTAATATTGTGACTTGCATAAAAAAGTATATGTATTATTTTTCAACGGAAAACAATTAAAATTCTTGGATGGAACGATTAGCCACCCGATAAATATTTTTTGACCTTTATTTTCGACGTTTTTATAAAGAAATTTTCTCAAACAGGAATATTTTCCATTAACTAAACAAAATCTAACGTGCCAAATTTTAGCAATAAAAAGCTTCACAAGAAAATACTGCATTTATATTAAAGGATAAAAAATTTAATACAGTATGTGCTGTTAATAGTAATAATTTAGTTATATTTAATTTAAAAATCACAAAGTTCCGGTTATTAATTTGAATTTCCGCGTTCCATTCATTACAAATTTATCTACGACATTTATATACCGTAATAATAACATTAAATTTATTGTGGTTATTAAATAATATTTAATCTCTTTAGATTAGAAATTATTTAATTTTATGAGTTATGTTTAAACTTTAATGTATAATTTAAAAAATATTACTAATAATAATATGGTTAATACGAACGATATAACATATATCGCCATCTACCGAATAAATATGAAGTTTTCGAATTTTCAAACATATAGAAAAATATATATGATGAAATAGATACTATTTAAACGACATAGGTTTCTATTTTTTACGAAAAAATGTCACAAATTGTAATTTTTATTAAACAATAACAGATTACTACAACCTTGAAATTATCACTTTTGTAAGTTTTCGTATTTTAGTGCCTCGAATGGCCTCGATAACCGACTTCCCCAGTGGCGCAATTGGTTAGCGCACGGTACTTATAAGACAGTACTTGTGAGTTATGCCGGGGTTGTGAGTTCGAGCCTCACCTGGGGAAAATTTTTTTTTCTCCTCTTATGTTTTTTAATTCGTTTCGTTAATTATTTTTACAATTAAAAAAAATTTTTTTTTCGACATTTCAGCAGTTTTTTTAACCCTAAATTTATTTTGTTAAATGCAATTTTATTTTATTGTTTCAATATAATTTGAGTTTTACATTTCGATATTTTTTCTCTTTAATAAAAATATTAGATGTTTATGTGATAAGTAATTTACAAATTCGATCAGTTTTATTTTATTTATTGACGAATAATTTTCTAGATAATATTTTCGACATTTGTAAGTAACGATTATTACTGGCGCCATCTAGAGTGATTTACGAAAATAAATATTATTTTATAATTAAATGATTAAATGATAAAAATAAATAAATATATATTTAAAATGATAAAAATTAATGACATAATCTTGTAATGGTTTAAAAGTATAATAATTAACTGAAGAATCCGTGAATGAAATGTTTTTCTATTTGTTGTGTAAATTCTTGATTGTTATTGCAAAACTGCCCTTTCAACCGTAAAAAAGGTGAAAGGACAGGAAACGTGTTGAACTGAACATGTGTACAGGTGTTCGAAAAGAATTGAATTAGTTGAACCACTATTACACGCTGACTTGACTTCAATAGTAAAAAAAATAAAAAAGAAAAATATGTGGGTCGAGAAAAACTTCCTGTTTTGTATCTGGTCATCTTTTTTTTTCTTACGTATAAATCTCTTTCATAAAATTAAGACAGAAAGAAACTAAAAATTCAGACAGACAAGATAATAATATTTTAAAATTGAATACTTTATCAATGTAGCTTGAAAATAAAGCTATTTTGCTACTGCAAGTGGTTGACCTGTTGACACATTGGCTGCATTTTGAATGACTTTTCCTTGCACCTGGTCGAGCCGTGGGGATGTACAACCAGGTGGCACAGCGCTACTAAGTGACAAACAAACTCTGAAAAGTTCTTTCCTTCGCTCATTGACTGGAGCTTCACGACTTTCGTCTCCAACCAGCTGGTTAGCGGCAGGTTTGATAAGAGTGGTTTTTATCAACTGGCAGGTTCCCTGTTCGCTTTGTCCTAAATACGTCTTTTGAAAACGATAACGTTCATGATTGTAACCAGAGGGAAATTGGGTTGTTAGTCAAACAATTAAAATTGGTAAAAGCTTTAAACGAATTATTTTTCAATTTTGTCTGTTTTATTATTAAGTGAAAGAAGGGAAAATATTAATCATTTTTTCTATCATAAAAATTGCAGTTATTATTATTTTTATTTAAATCGACCTAAATAATTGAACTTAAAAGTAAAAAATATCTATAATATATTCAGTTTTTATCATTATAAATATAAATGTTTAGACTCTACTACTGATATCAGTACAAATTTCTAAAAAATCGACATTGAAAACTGGGTGCATCATTGATATGTTATGTCACTGAGGTTTTATAGATAAATAATTAAAAATAATCAAATAGTTTTTATATAAAATTTCCGAATTTCTAAAAAATCGACATTGAAAACTGGGTGCATCATTGATATGTTGACACTGAGGTTTTATAGATAAATAATTAAAAATAATCAAATAGTTTTTATATAAAATTTCATCTCACTGATCTTTTTATGAACTTTTATCTGATATACAATATATCATAATTATTATTATGTGATAATACTGTTTCCTAAGGAACTTAATAGAATATAATTCATTATTTTCCTTAATTGTTGGTTAATTATTTCCCCGTTTCTTTGTTAAATTGATAATTTATACTGTTTTATTACTTTTAATGAATACTTTGAATATCCAAATGAGTGCTCAATTGATAGATTTATTTATTCTTAATTTGGATTTGATTCAGTTTAAACTTCTTTATGCTTATATTGCAATGAGAAGTCTTCTTTTTCCAGTTTCGCTGACAGTAAAACTGAGTACCGTAATGTAACTTATAAGCATAGAATGGAAATTAAAAAATTTTTTATAGAAATTTCTCTCAAAAAATTCTAAAATTATCTATTATATATATATTTTAAAAATGATCTGTCTATCTATTCAGTTTGAAAATATATCATAAACAAATTTTGTTTGAACACGAAAGATTTTCTTCTGTCTTTTTGAATATAAAGTGATCAATTGTATTTGTTCTTTATACATTTGTACATTTCTTAAATTATGGAATTAAATTTTATATGATGATTCTTGAAATCAAGAAAATTTCTTTCTATTTATCTTTTTCAGTAATGAAGTAAATTAATCTCTTAGGCAATTTTTGAATATAGATTGAAATTCGAATCTGTCAGAAATATTTGAACTCGCCAAATTTTTTCACTGTTGTATTAATATATAAACATGAAATAATTACTATATTATATTTAATATTAATAAATGTGTGTTTCGGATTTTATTTTGTGATTTCTTCATAATTCACAACAATAAGAAATAACCAACCTTTTCATTGCTAAATAAATTAAATTTATAACATAAGTGCAAGTAAATAACTTTTTTGTGATGCTTTTATTCGAATATTTAAACTCGTGAATATATGAGAATTTATTACATTTTATTTATAACATCAAAATATATTTAATAATTATTATATATACTAAATTTTTAATATATTGGTTCTTGAGAACAGTAAGACCTCGTTTAACGGGGGGTATACGTTCCAAGGAAATAAAGCGCTAAATGAAACAGCGTTAAACGAGGTGATTTTAACACGTAAATAATGAGGATAGGTGAAACAGGACAGTGAATAAAAAATATATACTAGCATTTTTTAAATTTTATTTTGTAACATGTATTATTAATATTGTATTACATTAATTATAGATATTTTTTATTGCTAATATCGATTTATATTCATAAATCATTCACGAAAATATTCTTAAAATTAGAAAATAAAAAGTTTTAAGAACAAAAGGTAGTAATCAGATTGCAGTAAAATATAAACAATGAAAAAATATTGATTCTTTAAGGAACTATAGTTCGAATTGGCAGCATTCAGGTTAAAACTAAAATGGGATAATTGTTATTTTTATTACTGTAAAATAACGTTGATGACCAGTGGCGGATTAAGACCAGTTGAGGCCCCGGGCGCAGAAGAAAATATTGGGCCCCTTAAAAAAAGAGAGAATAGAGGGAATAAAAATACATAGGGACCATATTTTTAAATAAATAAAACATATTATGTATTATTTATATTTTATTCCAACAAAACTTAAATATAATAAATATGTATAGAATTTTACTTGAAATTAAAATATGAAAATATTTAAATAAAGTTTTTTCTAGCTTTTAGTTTTTCAAACTTGCCAATTAGCTCTTCACAATCAATACTTTCAAGTAAATCGCTCTCTGTATATAAAATAACCATGTTATTTACTCTTTCCTCTGACAATGAATTTCTAAGGCAGAGTAACTGGGGATATGGCTTTTTTATTTTTTCTAGTAGGCTATCACTATACCTAACCGAAAAACTTCACTACCCAAAAGAAAATGATACAAATATTGAATAAAATAATGTCCAAATATTGAATAAAACAGTATTTTCTTCCAAGAGAGACTTGGAAAGTACCTGGAAGAAAATACTGTTTTTCTAATTATTTGTAAAATAGAATACTATTCCATTTAACCCACACCTATTGGGCAATATAGAATTTTGCACCTTTAAATAATTTTTCAAATTACATGATAGATATATAAACAATGGCAACCATATTTAAATATGTTATATGGGAATATCCATAGAAGGTAATTAGCACATGAGAAATTATATAAGCTTTTTTAGAATATTTTATAAATTATAAAAACAAAATGATATTCCATAATACCCCTAGTTACTCTAATTTTTTACTCCTTTTATACAAGAAAATGAGCGTTCCCCGATGCGTTTGAAATTGGCACGGTTAATAAAATTTTCATACGTTAATTGTATGTCATTGTATTTGGGCTTTGATTGTTAATGAAAATAAGCGAATACGAGTATAAACATACTATCAGGTTTTACTATTGATTGAAGACTTGTACATAATTATAATTACATTAGTAAAATGTGTAAAGTTGGGGTTTTGTGAGCCCTCAGAAGTCGACTTGTACGTAATTATAATTACATTAGTAAAATGTGTAAAGTTGGGGTTTTGTGAGCCCTCAGAAGTCGGGGCCCCGGGAGCGCGCCCGCCGTTAAATACGCCACTGTTGATAACCGATCATAAATATGTATTTTATTGTACTGTACTGCACTAATATCAAACGCATTGCGAGACGGCATAGGAGTATCAAAACAAAAACTTCGTGAGATTTCAGATTTATGTAAGAACAATAACTTACTTGTTAGTTTGAAAAACCGCGCCGAAATGAATCAATAAAAATATAAAAATCAAAAGAATACCGCGGTTTGAAAAACCGCGCCGAAATGAATCAATAAAAATCAAAAGAATACCGCGTTATATCGAAATAGCGTTAAACGGGGTCTTACTGTATTTCAGAATTGAAACAAAATTGTATGTTGATATTTTATGACAACTCTCTGTGTAAAAATGAATAAATTAGAATTTTTCAACATTTGCAATCAAATAGAATATTTTTTAACGCATACTGATAAATCTATACAATTTAATCAGTTTTTTTTTCTTTTTTTAAAGAATCGTCAAAAATATTAATATAAAATAACAGCGTTAAAATAATTTATATTTATTATTAAATTACTCATTACTTTTTTTTCTGTTATAATCCCAAGCAATAACCTGATGTACTTTTAACTAGTTTGATATAAAAATTAAAAATTAAATTACTCATTACTTTTTTTTTCTGTTATAATCCCAAGCAATAACCTGATGTACTTTTAACTAGTTTGATATAAATAAAGTTTCACAGCATTAATGACCTTGAAAAGCTTTTTCTGCAGCAAGGTATTCTGATTAAATAAAAAATACAATAGTTGTTGCTATTGTGAAAAAAAGCGTTTTTAAGAGCAATAAAAGATCATTTTAGGTCAGAATATCCAATTTCTTAACAGAACGAGGGACATTAACATTATATAATGTTAATGTTAATATATTTACGATTTTTAAAGTAATTATACTGTAGTTTAAATTCCGTTAGTTAATTATAATTTGGTTATTGTCAAGTCTGATAATTGAATTCTTCAGACACCCAACATTACTAAATTAGAATGAAATAAGTTGATGGGATGACCGCTTGGTAAACGTTTCGCTTACACCTGGGAGGATCCGGTTCAGTTTGAGTCCACACTCCAGTTTTTCAGGAGATCGGCCCGTTGAACCCTATATTCATCTTTCTGGTTGATGGCTCCTGTGGTGTGCCCTAAAAATGACAGCCTCTAGAATAATATATCCCTTGTGCGATATAGCGATTTAACTAAATCTTATTTAACGTAGAATAAAATAACGAATAAGAATTTTTTTATGATTATAATTCATAATTTTAGACTCTTAATTAGTTTTAAAACTTTCTTCAGATTGATTTTTCATTTCTTCTTAATCTTTTTATTCTTTAATGGAATATTGGAAAGATGGTTTTTGTGATAAAGTAGTCGTTCGCTATCTAAAGGATTGAAGTTCAGTTCATCATTTTTTAGTAGAGATAGATTCGATTTATTAAGCCTCGTTCTTTAATTTTCCCGCTGATCTCTTCACGGGTGTTGATAGTCGTGGTGGACTCTGAAAAGCTTGTTACCAAAAATAACCTTGTGAGATTTTTTCTAAATGGTTTAACGCCCTTTTGCCATATAGGTACTAAGTGGGAGTATTTCCAGGCCCACTACGGGCCGCCCATACTCCTGACAGGATCTTTTTTTTTGTCAATAGATGACGACACTTTCCATTCAATAAGAATACTAAGTGACATGGCGAAACAAAACCTTTCACTGCTTACCGATCCCTGCAAAGGAGTTAAAGTCGGTTCATAGTTCGTCGGAACGGAAAAGAAAAAGGAAAGGAACATATTTCGTTCCTTTTCTTTCGAATGTCTAGCCGTTCATAGTTGAACGGAATGAAGAAAGAATGCGAATGCTCTTTGTGTACTCTTGTTTGAGATATGGTGGCTATCACTTATCGACAGAAGCGGTGTTCAGCCACATATATGGTGTAAATTCAACGAAGAAAAAGATAAGTTATATTTGTTTAATAAACTCGGAGAGAAAATGTTTGGAGACTATTTTAAACTAATACAGAAGATACTGGAATAGTGATCCCAAAATTATTTTTCGATATTTCAGGTTTATTATTAAGTTTTATTATAAGAAATTGTAATATAATTTAATCGACTCAAGTTTGAGATATGGTGGCTATCACCTATCGACAGAAGCGGTGTTCAGCCACATATATGGTGTAAATTTAACGAAGAAAAAGATAAGTTATATTTGTTTAATAAACTCGGAGAGAAAATGTTTGGAGACTATTTTAAACTAATACAGAAGATACTGGAATAGTGATCCCAAAATTATTTTTCGATATTTCAGGTTTATTATTAAGTTTTATTATAAGAAATTGTAATATAATTTAAAATAATCTTTGCCGATCTTTAGCCGGATTGTAGAGGATGAGGATCGATGGGCTGGGCCCGGAACTCATGATAAACATTCCCAAGGGAGTGGGACCTGTAATTCGAATCGGGATCCTCCAGAGTGGAAAGCTGAATCCTTTCCATGCGGCCAACTCCCCTGGCGGGGTCAGCTATTAGATGAAGAATGAGGTTCAATTAGCCGGGCCCAGATCTCCTTGAAAAACTGGAGATGTAGGATTCGAGAATGGGGTTTAACGACCTGGACCCAGACCCTCCTGAAAGATTTTTGGAGGCTTGAGAACCGGGAATTGAACCGGTTTTTATTAGCTGATATCGTCACTTTCCACTCAGTATACAACTAAACGGCAGAGCGAAACAAACTCTTTCACAGGCTGTCTATCCTCGCAGAGGGGTCAACCGGATTATGGAAGACTAAGATCAACGGAGTCGGGCCCGGCCCATGAACAGTGGCGTAGCTGAAAACTGCGAGGCCCCCCGCAAAAAAGTCGACTATTTCCTTTTAGATCGACTCAATGATAAATTTTATATAAAGTGTTTTTAAAGAGTGAGAATTTAAAAAAAAAAATGTCAAATTCTAAGACAAAACTTTGCATGTTTTCATAAAATTTTTCATTTAAATTGAGAAAGCTTTAAACAAACTACAAAAATGTTCTACAAATTTTCATATAGTAATAGAAGTGTTAAACATAGAAAATAAAAAAATGAATTTCAAAATGATTTTTAGATCTATTGTGATACGATTATAGACCATACAAGCAAAATATTTACATTCTTTCACATTTTTCGCCGAAAATGATAAATTATTTATACTGTATTTTAAAATACCCTCATTGAAAAATATACTAATACAGTATATTCTTTAAAAATATATGATATGTTAAATTTCATTTAACATATTATCATATATTTTATTTTAAATTTTTCAATTAATATGTGTTAAATTAATTATAAGTTATACTAAATGAAATTTAAATATTTCAGGCTTTCTGTTATTTTACGCCTCTTCAGCAAGCGGTTACTAAGCAGGAAAGACTTCCAATGCTCACTATGGGTAGCCTACACATACGGTGGAGTTAGCAGTCATGAAGGATGGATTCAACCTTCTTTCAAAAATGTAGAAGTGGATTTGAAAGGATCCTCAAGTGATAAACCACCGCTTTATCGGAGCATTTCGATTGGCCATCACAATACTACAAATAGGCCGGATTGGCATCGTGGAAACGCTTCGGCTTTCCACTCTGGAGGACTATGATTCCAGTCATGGGTCCCACCCCTTGAAATTATTTATTATGGGGTCCGAATCCGGCCCATCGATTCCAGTCCTCCACAATCCGGCTGACTCCTCCGCAGGGGTGGGAAGCCTGTGGAAGGGCCATTTAGTATTTCGCCCCGCCACTTAGTATTCTCCCAGAATAGAATGTGGCCTCATCTGTTGACAAAAAAAATATTACAAATAAATTTTCTTTAGTTATAATTGGTAAATAAGTGATCGTTTAGCATAAAGATATTGTATTATATAGACTGATCACCGGTATAAACTCCGTGGAGAAGCTGAAGTTGCCGAACTTCTTCATGCACATGCCCAAAACATCACCAATGCATACAGGTATGCACATGCTATATTTTCCCGTTTCATTTCTTTCTCAAGAACGCAGAAAGGACCGGAACTCGGCCTTGACCATCATCAATGTGTAAAGGCAGCTCATATGAGCATATCTGCCCGTTTCTCTTCTTTCCTAATGGCTCATAAAAGGCTCAAAAAGATCTTGAGAGGGTTGCTCTATTAGGCTATAGATACTATTCCACCATAAAAGGCTACAAGGATTCATTTGCGAGTTGGAAATCTGCTTCCTCACCGAGCTTTAACTATGATTACATAGCCTAACCTTGGTGGGGAAGCAGACTTCCACCTCTGAGCTCACAGAACAAGGGTAGATTGGTTCAGCCGTCCCGTCGGGAAGAAGCTCCTCCTTCCTCGCCTCATGTGTACAAGTATTGCTGTATCAATCAATAATAGCCGAGAAAGGCGGCGTAAATCGCCACAAACAATTGGTCTGAAAAGATCAGACAAGACAATCCATTCGAAAGCGAATGGATTGTCAATGGCGGTGTGTCGTCCTGCTACAGATGGGGCCCCTGAGAGTCGACGCAATCATGAATTAAAGCCAAAGTGACCAAACGCAGCTACTCGGAAATTTCTTGTATCATATCCACATTTCTGGTAGCATCTAGATCTCAGATAAATTTCGCTCCTAGGGCGGAAAAGAGTACTCAAGGTGCATACCTTCCCCTAACATTGTCACACACACACAAATAATCGGGAAAGGGGGAAGATCTTCGATTTGTATTCGATGCATCTACGTGGCAGCTTAGAAGAGAACTGCCGCAGGTCACCGTGGGAAGATATCGACCGATGCCATGTATCAGCCGGATTCGGGCGTATTGTCGTGATCAAATATCGCTCGGAGTGTCTATACAACTCTCTCGAGGAAGCATAACCTTCCAATCATGGTCGTATGAGAATAAAGTCCCCATCAGCCCGAGGTCAATCTCTTCTCGGACTGACACGTTAAGGTTTCTATTCCTCAACCATTCATTCCTTCGGACATTCCAAATTCCAAGGTACACCACCTTAGAATTTGGAACTATTTTAGAATACTCGTACTTCATGATGAGCGTAGTAGGATTGGCCTGATTCTTAAACTTGAATCCGGATAATCAAGTTTAAGAATCAGGCGGGAGAATCGCACAGCACCCCCAAGCACGGGATGCAGCCGGTCTCTCCCGACTTAATAGGAATTTCTTCAATTGGGATAATGCCTAAATTACTCGAATGAGTTGGCCGAGTCTATCCAGTCGGCCGGATGGCTGCGTGGTAAAGCTGTGGCTTACCACCCTGGAGGATCCGGGTTCAAATCCACTTGGGATAATGCCTAAATTACTCGAATGAGTTGGCCGAGTTTATCCAGTCGGCCGGATGGCTGCATGGTAAAGCTGTGGCTTACCACCCTGGAGGATCCGGGTTCAAATCCGAGTTTCACACCTCCAGTATTTCAGGAGGGGCCGGGCCCGGTTCATTGAACCCCATCCTTTAACCATCCAGTTGACCCCATCATGGGCCAGCCTATGATGGTTTCTATAGGTGGCCGCCACCAGCTAACCCTCTCGAGGGCACCCACCTTGACGTGGTGGAGGGCTTACCGGCTGTCACTATGCCTGTATCTGGTGGATCCGGGCCGATACGTCCATAGTGACAGGGAGAAACAAAGAGGTTGCCAAATGTTAGGCGAAACTCTAGCGAAGACGACCCCACACCTTCGACGGGCGTGTGCAGACATTGGTGTGTCCTCGGCGAGTCGAAAGGGAGTGGTTCACCCGAGTAGACAAGCCGTGGGAAGTCCTAGCCGGATAATTCGCCCGGATCTCGGTTGACTTTCTATAGAGAGATCCAGCAGCAATTCAACTGGTCGGCCTGGGAAAGGCTCACGCCCCGGCCCCAGTTTGCTGCCCCTAGTGAAGAAATTCCTATAGGGTCGGTAGAGCATGGCTGCACCCATTCCTCGCTGATGAATGCTCTGTAGTTCGCCACTCGACCGTTTAATTATTTTTATTATAAATATTTAATTAATGATTACTTATTTTTATTATTACTTAAGGAGATTTTCTTTTAAAAGAAATGAAAAATATCGATCATTTTATAATATTTCTACATTAATTAATATAAACAGAAAACATATTAAAATGAACGAAACAACAATTGATGTTCAAAATAGCCATTTTAAATAACGAAATTAAAATGATAATAATAAAATAATCGACGAAAGATTCAGAACAGCAAAAATCATTTGATAATGTCCGCCGCCATTAGAAAGACTGCTAGTTCCTATTAGTGTCTCCGTGTGGATAATATTTCTTTAAATAAGTAACTAATATCGATTGAAACAAAGGCTCTAATTTGTTTTCGAATATGCAACTGAAAATTTTGGAAAATTTGCAAATTTAGATAGGTTGTTCATATCTCTCTAATACTGTATACAGTATCTCGGGAATTGTTAAACCATATCTGTTGTAGTTTCCGAGATATACTTAGAGAATTAAAGCTTCGTCCCCACCGATAAATGACTAAAGTCCGAATCGGCAATTCCGTTTGTCAAATTTTAATTTAATTAATTTAAAGATTCATTTCCAAAATCTATCTCGGCTTTCAAGATAATCTTTCAAGATGGCGGCGGATACCGATGCAGATATTACGCGAGTTAGATCCTTTTATTTCATCACTCATTTAATACAGTATTAATGTTTTTATTATTTAACAATATTTAAATTTAATTTTTCGAATTTTATTAAATTATTTTATCAAATTTAATGGTTTTACTCGATTTTGATTAACTAATATACTGTAATTATTATACTCATGTTTTAAAGCGGCAAGATGATTTCAGAACCCACCGAAAGATGGCGTCAATGATGTGGGTTTGACTGGCAGGAGGAAACTCGTCAAGCAGGAACTGAACTCTCCAGAAAAACCGGAGTTGGATTCTTGATGAGATCTGGATCTTCCAGGTGGAAGACTAGATCGCTTCCATGCGGTCGGCATGCTGGTATTGTAATATTAAACGAGAAAAGCAGACATTAAATCCAATTATAACTAAAGAAAAATCAGCACCGATTCAATAATAGGCCTAAAGTTATATACTATTTTTTACGATTAGTCTGTATTAACTTATGAAGATAGATATCAAAAAGAAATCTACCGAGCATCGTTGAAAAAACAGCTATTTTTAAAACTAATCAAATTAAAAAGGAAAAATCGGATAAAATAAATAATGTAAACTCGCCGTACCGAATTAATGGACGAACGAATATATTAGTATTTTTGATTTCCAGTCAAATGACAATAAAACGAATACAGGGTCAGTTTATAAATTAGTGTAAGCTAGAAAACAATAACATTAAAACTTTTCACGAGATAAAAATCGGAAAATGGGAAAGAACCAGTTACTGTCAACTGGAAAATCTGGGGAATTAACCGCAAAACTTTCCTAGGATAAACGATATTTAGATCTGAGAAAAAAGTTAATTTACTTCTTTTTAGGTGTGTTATTTTCCAAAAAAAAAAATAAAAAATACTAGTGTTTTCATACCTGTATATATTTTTGCACGTATCAATCAATTTGATTATATTAAAAACATTTTCATGAAATTTGATATTTTGGTTCGGTGAAATCTTCATTTTAGTCTAACAGTTCTGGAATAGAGATGCAATTCTGTACATTTTATCCTTACAATTCCTCAAAACAGTATATCGCCAGTGTTACAATTCTGGAATCATCATTTCACCAGAGTATATAAAATTTATAATAATAATAATGATAAGCAAATGATGATAGGCAAATTTTCTGAAAAATTGCGAACGTATTTTTATTGTTACATTTCACAATCGATCACTAATTTGTTTTGCTATAATAAACGCAATTTCACGAATCGTATTTTGCAATTATGTCGAGGAACCTTTCGTTGTTTTGATAAAAAAAAAAAAAAAAAAAAAAAAAAATTGAATTCAAATAAATTAAAAAAAAAAAAAAAAAAAAACAAGATGCCATCGAAGACAACCGAACCTATAAGCGTAAATTTCGTCATAAAATACGCTATTTCGTTAATGATTTCATTTATTATAGGAGAATAAATTTTACCAATTATTAAAAAACGTTTTTCCGCTTTCCAAAAAGATAATGGATCGCATCATTTTTATAAATAGATGATTTACAAGATAAAGAATGATTTTCCTGGCTAAATGAATTTATGTCTATTTTATTAAACTGTATAGTTATTTTTCCTTACCGACAAAAGATCACTTAATTTAATTAATTTTAGTTTTATATTTAATTTTATTCAGTAATTTTTTACGGCCTTCGGTGTTAAGAATAAACTATAGAGTACCAATTGGCAAAATGAATATTCTTTGGTTTCTCTTTAATTTCGCACTAATAATTGATGTTATAAATTTCAAATTAATTTATGAATAAATGATTAAGTTCGAATAAAAATTTTTGCCAATCAGAATATTATTTTTTTCTCGTAATTATAGACTTAATTAAATATTTCAAGATTTAATAGAAATTCGATAGAAAAATTCGAAACTTTTTGTAGAATAAAATTCTTGTTGTTGAAAACTGTCTACGAGTGCTAGATAGTTTCAGTTTTTGTTATGGTTATACTTTTATCGGTATATCCGAAAGACAGAATGTTAAATAAGCGTTGAAAGGAGAAATTTCCACTTACCGAGCTTCCGTTGTCCATGGCCTAATCGTAGATTTTTTAGCGATTTCGATTATGTCATTGAATTAATCTCGATCCGGATGTTATCCCGTCCATGATCCCGTCTAAAACGAGTTTCGTTACGTAAATATCTGCTGATTGCAAATATTGGTAATCCAAAACGTTGTTTGGTGCTAAATCTTAAAAAATAATTGTAAAAATTCTGTTTTCTATGGTAAAATTACTCTTGCTACGACATTTTAAAATTATATTTTGCTGGTGGCACGATCCTTCCACACTGAACTTTTTCCGCGGTACTGACCGGAAGGATGCAGATCGACCGCCCTCGCGTTGGGATTGGTCGATAGTGCTAGTCTTCGTTGGTCGGATTCGAACGGGGGGTGTGGTTTCTGTCGATGGGAGGATTCCAACGCGGTTCCGCCCCCTCGATATACGCTTGTATCGAAGCACGCGCGTGGGCGGTGACTTTAGTGGAGGAATGAAACAGACCAAGTCTTCGTGTGTCTACCATAGATTTATTATCGATGGAGTTGATACACCTTGGCAACGGTAAAAATTTCCATCGGAAAAAGTGAAAAGTTTTGGAAACTGACTTTACATTCAATCAGACGACAGAATCCAGTAGTGTTACATCTGTCTTACACAGTGTGATTCTCCCGTTTAAATATATATTTATATATTTATATATATATGTGTGTATTTTTTTTTTTGTTTTTTCCCCCAATTTCACTAAAACATGTCTAACACGAGAAAGTATGACAGAGGACATCGATACGATGGATGAGAACGAACCAGATAGGAAAACCCTCTTAAAAAATGACAACATTGACTGTCGTTATATTAGTATATAAAGAACCGTCCCTCGGTATCTGAGCAAAGTCACGTGACACGCAGTTGGTCGAAAGTTTTACGTCGACTGACAGATATGGGTGTCGATGGGAATGGATGCGCAACGGCCTCCGGCCCGGGGCCGGAAGAGAATGCTGGTTGCATAGGTTAGCGAAACCTCGATCGACTGTTGGCACATGATATGGGGAGAGCGACGGTTACGCGTCGGCGCGTAAAGATAATAATGGTCGAAGGAGATCGTATACCAGACTTATTTTTTTTTTTAACTGTCGCGTGGTGAAGGAACGAACGGCAGAAGCGCGCTACCCAGATGATACTACTTTAGGAACATGCGGATTGATTTGAATGTTAGGAATGCTATCGGCCGAGTGAGAAAAAGCCGTGCGGATGGGCCGCCCGCGCTACCCTGGGCGTGGAAAGTCGGACGAGGCGGGTGCGATGTAGGAAAGAAGACTCTCCGAAGAGAGAGATGAGACCAAGGACTGAAACCCAATGGATGTAACGTCGACGGTTTAGAGCCTCCCTATAGTGGTTAGAAAATGGCTGCTGACATAGAAGAGACGAAAATGTTCGCTTGACAATGCGATCGACGGCGGTGTGTATAAAAAAAACAGTCGGAAGGGCCACGTCCGAACGCTTCCGTCGCCGGCTGCGTGGCGGACGCGCCCGCCGGTAGAGGCACTTGGGCAATCCACGGATGGTCGATGACCTCGCGCTTGGCTTGTCTGTTTGACGCTGTTTTAATTCTAACCACCAGGGGGGGAGGCATTGGGAGAAGGTTCCTCGTGGCTTACTTTGAGGCACTCGGTTTTTCCTCGTCCGCACTGCGTCGTCTATTCGGATACTACCTCATTCCGCCGGAGGCGGTGTTGCGCTAACGCACGCGCCAAGGAGGCGGTCGGAAAGACGAAAAACAAAAACGACAAGCAGCTACTTCGCCTCCTGCGTTGCGTCGGCACTCGGTACTTAACTCGCCATCCGACGTCGGTGTCGCTTCCTGACACCTTTCCATGTACAGTCGTTTTCCTGTCACCGTAACCTTCACCTTCCAGGGGTTAGGTTTATAAAAAAAACCTTTCCCGGTCGACTCCTTCGAGACGAGCGAATTAGTAGTCAAAAACACACCAGAGACGAAAACACGGCGCTAGAGAAACGAGAGAACACTACTGGGTCTTCACTCACAAAATCCCGTTAGTCCGGGTGGCGATTCGTGCGTCCGAGGAGAACAAAAACGCGCAACAGAAGAAAGATTAACACGCACACAGACAGGGAGAAGTGTTACCTACCCGTGACAATACAATAATTCAATTAATAATAATAATAATTATAATAATTATTTACCGTTACAATTACAATAACTATACTTATAAGACCGCTGGCTGATAATCAACACGAGTCTGAGGTAGATAATGAACTCAAAATACCAACTAAAAATGATGTGCGCACCAACGCGTGAGCATATTATTATTATTTTTTAACTAATACTACGGTTAGAAACTGACAACCGGCTTGACTGCTCACCTACAGGAACTCAATGAAAAACTAAAGTCGGAACCTACTGCTACTACTACTCGCAATTAGCGAGCCCAGCGTCAGGGATTCGTCCGCGCTCACCGCACTCTGGAATGTCAACAGAAGACCCTCGTCTGAAACCGGGGAATTTGAGCAAACATCAAAGTGGAGCCGGATGAGAAGGTGCGGGGCCTGAACGACGATTTACGCAGACGACACCAAGACGCCAGGTCGCGGCGAGAACGGTGCGCATCTCCTGAGCTAAGCCGGTGGAAAAGAACAAAACCGAACAAAGAATCCATTGGCAAGATTCCTCTAACCCCGCTTTACCGTCACCACACACACAGATAAAGGAACAATTAAAAACGATGAAAATACCTGAGTTACGGTAGCCTGAGTTAAATCCTTCCCTTTGTATCCACTCGACGCCGGTGCGGTCCAGCGACCATCCCTTTCGAATAACGCGCGCGCGCGCGCATCTTGACGAAGGCAGACGACAGAAAACTGCAACAGAGGTGGGGACCCTGTAACATTTTGGCATAACATAACCGGCCGGGGAATGAAGAACGGAAATTTAGCCAACGCATCGCGACGAACGCTGAAACAATGTGCGTTCACTCCTGCCGAGCGATGCAACCAAATCAGGGATATTGTGCGTTCTAAAATTGAATATGTAATGAGAGCTGAAGCAATAACCGGAAAAACAATTAAGACCGGCGACTGCTTAACAACAACAACAACGTCAGAAACGAGGTAGTCGAAGTCTAGCGGCAACGAGCGAGACCCGGCCGGGCCAGAAAGAGTTGCGAGGAACGTGCGCTGCCGGTAGGAGGAAATGCGCCCAAACAAAGGGGAAGGGTGGGCCGAAGAGGGTAGAAAGCTGTGACAACACGCAAGATAAATGACATATTCATTGGACGACCCCCCGAAGCCACCGTTCCCTTACCCGATGCAGCCCGTGGGTCGGAAACGGATAGAGAGAGACAGAGGGAAAAAAACCGTTCCCATCTGCCCCTGGGGATCCCCTCGAAACCAGACGGGCGAGGGGTGGGGGCGGAAGGGAACAGAAAAAATTTCTAATGAGCCGCTACCCTGCAGGCAGATGGTTTAGGAGAGTAAGTCGAGGGGTCTGGAAACCCGTCCCCCAATGCACTAGGTTAGGGAGGCAGCCCCTGGGAGGATCCGCTGGAAAAAAGACCGAGAGGGGAGAACTGAAAGAGAACTACATCCTGTGTATGACGTAATCGAAAGCCATATTTGAAGCTGAAGTGAAAGGCCGCATCGGTTTTTTTGCCGTTTCTTTCAGCTGACAGAATAGAATGGATTCGTCCTGACCGGCCACGCTACCAGATGCTGGGAGGATGGCGGACTGGCTTCTATCCGCGGATGGGAATCGGTTTAATTGGCAATGCACAAAAATAAGAAAACTGTTCATAAATGAGCGCTGAGGGGAGGTATCTTTGGGTGACAAAATTAGAAGGAAGAAAGGAATCGTGTTTACTGGAGAATGGATGGGAGGCTGTTTCATGGTTAAGGCGATCGAATCATCTTGTTTACGGTTGCGGTGGCTATCGAGAAAGTGGTAGAACGAGTGACACAAACACACGCCACAACGACCCGTGGGTCAGAAAAACAGGTCGGAACAATGGGGACAAGTTGCTGTTAGGTAAGAAGCCAGGTCGCCCTTTCTCCCGGCTGATCGTGTTTTTCGGATGGACACTGGGTCAAGGTCGGTAGGAAGGTGTTTTCGTGCCTGGGGTTCCAAAATAGAAGGAGTAAACAACATTCCGTTCTGCCGGGCCCTGGTTTCTTCATCCATTCGGCCCGCTTCGACTTTTTGCTTTAAGACAGTAAAATTTTATTTTAAAGAGAATTCTTAATTGGTGGAACTAGTAGCGATAGACATCGAGCATTCGTGAGTCATGAAGCGTTCAGAGGAGGAACCTTACCTTTATCCGTTTTTTTTTTTTTGAGGCGATTAGAATATTCGTGATGGGAGGAAATGCAGTTTGCTTGACGGGAGAACGGATCGATGGCTTCCCCAGAGTGGGACGAGTCCAAGGTCCTTCTAATAGCGGAAAAAAATGGTGAGCAAGAGGGGAGAGGCTTAAAAAATCGATGAGGTGTGGGCACGTGCCGCCATTCGTTTTGTAGAGCTGGCGGCCAGGATCCAGTGCGCCAGGTTTGGCCGGAAAGCGCTGCTAACGCTAATTGCAACAATTAATGGAGAAGCTGCCCCGCCGAGATGCGCGCGTGTTAGCAAATCGAGAAGAGCGTTGGATGCGGATACAAAGGTCGGTGCTCGAAATCCAAAATAAAAGTTCGAACCCCCCTTCCAGCTTCTACTTCGTGTAACAGCACAATACATAAATTACCTTGAATTCCACTACATTTATCAACGGGAGGAAAGCCGGCGTCAGTTGGTCCCTTCTCTGAACCAACCATCCCCTTTGCTGGTTATATATTTCTCCTATAATACAAACAGACAGAGACGGGACCGGGACTGACACGGGCCTCCTTAAAATCAAAATATGTACATGAATAGTTTAGCTTCTCTGCATCTGGAACATGCTTCTCGCTTCTCCCTGTACATTAATACAATATATTACTCTTGTGAGAGAACCATGTTCCAAATATTAACAAAATTCCTAAAAGCGACGTAATCTTTGACTTTATTTTTTTTTGGAGTGCCGTGAGCACCGGCTGCTTCTGATTTTCACCAGTGTGACGACACCACCTTTTGTTTTTTTGGTAGGTAGGAGAAACTAGCTCCCGCTTTTTTTTGGCACCGAGGAACTATTTTATCGGATGCCGATACTCGGACGCCTGACTTTTGATATTGAAGAATGGCGAGCTAACTACTGCCAACCCTCACTTCACATCGAGCCTGGTAACAATACACCCAGTCAGGACTACGATGGAAGAGGGCTGGGCCTTATGTCATGTGTATTTGGCCAAAGACAGTTTCTCCTCCTTCCTCCCACTCATCCTGAACCTATTAATAATACACACGTACGTAATGAGCGTGGACAAAAACACTCAACACCTTAGCATTAAAAACTGCAGCGCAAACAGTGAACAATTGTACCAACCACTTACTACGGAATCTTCCGAGTAGAGGACAGCTTCCGGGAGAGAAACGCCGTCCTCCCGGTTCTGCGGCATAAAAAGGAAGAGACACAACGAGAGATACGAACGAAACGAAGGGCTACACCTGAGTTCTGGACTTTAAAAAAATCACAGACACAATGGCTAACTAGTCGATACACGCATTCTATGGCTAACTACTTAGTGGTCCTTGTTACAGGTCCTGCGAATTCATTCCGAGCCTGGCCGAGCAAGTAGCGAACAATCGCACTCTGGCGGACTCAATTAGCAAGAGGGTTGCCAGCCATGCCACCTTATTAGTTAGGTGATGGAGCGGTGGTCCAGATAAAAATATCGAACATTAGGAGGTACGTCATTCAACAAAAATTTTCTCTTTAATATAATATATATATTTTTTTTATAATTTTATATTTATATATTCTATTTAGTTTTCGGTACAGTGAGACCCCATTTAATGAGGGGGACATGTTCCAAGGAACTGAGAATAGGTAAAACAGGTCAGTAAATAAAAAATATATATATATAGCATTTTTTTTATTTTATTTTGTAGCATGTATTATTATATTTCATTAATTATAGACATTTTTAATTGCTAATATTGATTTGTATTCATAAATCATTCGTGAAAAAATTCTTAAAATTAGAAAAAAAGTTTTAAAAACAAAAAGCAGTAATCAGATTATAGTAAACTATAAACAATGAAAAAATTGTTTTTTAAGAACAAAAGTAGTAATCAGATTGCAATAAACTATAAACAATGAAAACATATTGATCAAAGAATAATGTTAATCAGATTGCAGTAAACTATAAACAACGAAAAGTATTGATGAAAGATCATTCATGAAAATACCTTAAAATTAGAAAATAAAAAAGTTTTTTAAAAACAAAAAGCAGATAGATTGCAGTAAACTATAAACTAGGGGTGGGCAACCTCCGGCCCGCGTATTATATAAACAACGAAAAAATGTTGATGAAAGAAAAACATTCTAACTTCAAGGAACTATAATTTAAAATGACAGCATTCAGATTAAAACTAAAATGGGATAATTCTTATTTTTAATATTGTAAAATAACATTCATGATAGATCATAAATATGAACTCTGACCGCAGCAGACTTTCATATGCACTTCATTGCATTGATATCAAATGCACTTTGGAATTGCATAGGAGTATTAATGCAACAAATTCCTGCAATTTCAGATTTATGTAAGAATAACAATTTGAAAAACTATGCCAAAGTGAATCAATAAAAATATAGAATTCGAAATAAACTGTTATATAGAAACAGAATTAAGCAGGGTCTTACTGTAATTGAAAAACGCCATATTAGGAAAGCACTTTAAAGCAAAAGTATGCCTGTATACTCTCCATTATTTTTGCATTTGCATTTTTTTCTTTCAAAAAAATAAAATTTATCAATTTTAAATTTATTGATAATGATCAATACTGCTGTATTATTATTCAAATATTTTGGAGCCATATATTGTGTATATATTACCTAATCTCAATGAAAATTATTTATGTACATTATTGGGCCTTCTAGGATACTAAGCCTATTGAAAATGATTCGATAGTGGATCATATGTGATTGAATATCTGTTGTCAAAATATTTCATGTAAATATTTATTAGATTTGAATAAAATTCATGTACAGTAATACTCCAGAGTGACATAATAGGTGGGACAGGGAAGCATAATGTAAGTCAAAAATTACATAAATCAGGGTACTTACAGATTCCCAAATCTAATTTCAGGTACATATGTATTACGTTCTTAATTGGTTCTTTATTACCAATAAAACAAATTATAAAAGCTTATAATATGTAATTGTAATTAAAAACTCTTAATCACAAATCAGCAAATGAAATATATACATACATATATGCACAATGTAATTGTGAAATAACAAATAAAATATGTATAAAAACACAATAAAAGTTATTTATTTTAAGTAGATGATTTACAAAATCAAGGAGAGTTGTTTGATGACTCAGACTCTTTCTTCTCATGTAAAATTTCTTCATAACAAGAAATCAATTGTTTTATATTTTGTCTTGCTTTCATTGTTCACTCTTCGTTAGTATCAATTTGTTCCAAAATCCAAATTACTTTTTCAATAGAGTTAAGACCCTTAGTTAATTTTGCAATAGTTGTATGCTTTTCTGGTGATATTAACTCTGAATCCTCATCTTCAACAGCATTTTGTTGCTGCATTTCAATAAGGTCATCAAGTATAAGCTTCTCCTCATGTGACTCCAAGAGCTCAATGATATCTTCCTGTTAACCACCAAATTGAATTGCCTTGCCAAAGTGATAACATTTTCTATTATTTGGTTGACTTGATCATTTTCTGGAGTTGTGTCAGGTGTCTCATTAAAAGAAAATTGGGCAAAGCTTTTCCCAAACAGCATTCGATGTGTTGCAGGAAACTTCAGCCCACAATTCTCCTAAGATTTTAACACATTAAATGTACTTCAAAAATCTTTAACAGTCATCCTAGCTCATAACTTCCATTTAAATGAATAAATGATCATCAAGTGTAAATAAGCCTTAAAAGTTTTTATAACACCTTGATTCATAGGTTGAATTAGTTTGGTGGTATTTGGTGGAAAAAAAAAAACTACTTTAACATGAGGATCATAGTCGATAAGGGTATATTGTAGGTGCCCTGGTGCATTGTCAAGAACCAGCATCACTTTAAATGAAATATCTTGCGACTTTCAATAGTGCTCAGCTTCCAGGATGAAATGATTACCAAACCAGTCTTCAAATAAAGCAATGACCTAAGTTTTATGGTTAGACTTCCAAATAACTGATAGGCTTGATTTGGATTTATTTTTTAAAGCTCTGGAATTTTCAGAATGATAATCAAAAGAGTTTTTAATTTACAATCACAAACAGCATTTCCTCCTAGCATAATGGTTAGGCGATCTTTTGCAGCCTTAAATCTGGGGAATATCTTTTTCTTGCATGCAATGAATATTCTTTTGGGCATTTTTCCCAAAACAGGCCTGTCTCATCCATTCCTCTATTAAGCCTTTTAATATGTCAAGAAAAGAAGATGCAGCTTCTTTATCAGCATTTGCTGCCTCTTCACTTTCTGTAATGTTATGCCAATCGCATCATTTTTTAAAATGATAGAACAAACCATTGCTAGCTACAAAGTGCTCATTTTTTTCATCATTTCCAGCTTCTTTTAGTTTGCCGAAAATCTGTATAGCTTTACTACATATAGTATTCTAGTCTACTGGCCAATTCTTCATATTCACTTGATTTTTACACCATGCTTTAAGCAAAGTCTCCATGTCAGCAATAATACTGTGTCATTTCCGAATTAAACTTGAATTTAATGATTGAGCATTTTTAACATCAAGAATTTTATCTTTATCTTTTATGATTGTATGAACACTAGTGTAAGCAAGGTTGAACTTCTGTGCTATTTCATGAGATTTTATTCCATCTTCAAAATCTTTAATAATGTTGTGTTTTACTTATAATCCAGCACGAAATGCAGTTGAGTAATATTAACTACAAGCAAATGCTTTCGGTACTACTGTACCCTCTTCGGGCTCCGAATCTTAATGGAATTCTCGAACATTAACCGCATTGAAGTAGAGAGGATACCAAGATTTGAACTGGCACTAAGTTTTTTTATATAAGGTTTGTAGATGACATTTTGACAATTTGGGAACAACATGAGAAAATACAGGAGTTTGCTGAAACATTTTCCATAGTAGCCTATGGTCTCATCTTAAGAGTTGAGCAAGTTAACAGTAGACTTATTAATTACCTGGATATTGAGTTATTGTTACAAGATGGTAGATTAAAGAGGTCAGATCACAGAAAGCCCACGTATGAGCCTGTAATTATACCAAGATGGTCACAGCATCCGATAAAAATCAAAATGGCGTCGTTTCGATACTTTTTTAGAAGAACCCTCCCATACACTACAGAGGAAGAACAACTAAATAAGGAGATAGAATATATAAATATGTGCGGGTGAGAGCCATGAATACACAAAACAATTCCTAAGGAGTATCTAAGTCTGTGAAGGATAGCCTACAGACCAGATCTATTAACCGTGTAGAAGCGACGAGGAATACAAGTAATGCCGACCATGAAGAAAGTTACCTACCAATACCATACAGCTTAAGCACTTATCCATTTGTAAAGATGATAGCAAAATGACAGAAGAAAAATATTGCAAATTTAAGAGCACCAACCCTATTCAACATCTTAAGAAACGAAAAAGATCCCCGCACAGAGAACGAAAAATCAGGGGTATATAGAATACCAGTTGAAGACAAACACACACCAGCAAGCTGCTTATATAGGTGTTACTACGAGAACATTGCAACAAAGAGTAGTGGAACACAAGAAGGACATAGCTAAAGGTGACCTAACTACTGCCCTAGCAATGGAGGTGTACACCACAGACCTGAGAATAAATTGGGAGGAAGCCAATGTAGCATGAAGAGTTACAAAAAAGAAGCAAGCATTTATAGCTGAAAAGCTAGAAATAACTAGCAGGCAAAAAAATGAGTGATTATTAAACAATAAAAATGGAGAACTACCGAACGCATGGGAATACGTGCTACAGTATATAGGACGGAATTAATGACCAATCTTATTCCTGTTTTATAAGTGTTTCCGTATATATAGTGCTTGTTTGAAGATATTTATATTTGTGATGTTTTATTTTATCTCTAATGATTTATGGATGGCAGTCTAGACCAGTGAAGTAACCATAGTAACTGTTTTGCATATTAATTGTTTATTTGAATGGATGAATAGAACTCTGGAAACTTTGAATTTAGCGGTTAATGTTCGAGAATTCCATCTAAGATTTGGACCCTGAAGAGGGTACGGTAGTACCGAAAGCGTTTGCTCATAGTTAATATTACTCAACTGCATTTCATGCTGGATTATAAGTAAGTTTATAGAGTTTAAGCAGGTTAGTAAGTAATGTGTTTTAATTCTAAAGTTAAAACTTTTCTCTTTTTTTTTTATTAAATTTGAAGAATCAGACTTTCATTTCGTCAACATAATGATAAGGTGAAGATTTTAAAATTTATATATATGTAGTCAACCAAATACACAATTTAAAGGTAAGTCATTACTTCACCTCAACTCTGCTTTCAACAAAACAATCACATTCAAAAATTAGCACAAGATTGCAGAAATTACTTTATTTGACAAATATTTTCAATCCTCCTCAACACAAGGAACATTACACTCAAGCACTAAGCAGTAACAAGATTTATTTTAAAAAAAAGAAACGTTTTCGATCTATTATAGATCCTCTGTAAAGGATAATAATAAAGGATCTGTAATAGATCGAAAACGTTTCTTTTTTTAAAATAAATCTTGTTACTGCTTATAGTGCTTGAGTGTAATGTTCCTTGTGTTGAGGAGGATTGAAAATATAGTGTTATACTGCAATAAATTTATATAGAACTTGCTAAGTGAGCTGTTTTTAATCTTATATGATAATAAGCAAGTTGTTTTTCTATGTGATATTCCTAAATGTAAGTCAACAAACATAATAAAATGCAGTACCTGTACTGTATTTAAAAAGTTTGTACTGATTGACTCGTGTTGATTCAGCACATGAAAATGTTCATACAAGCTTCACACAAGCACAGATTTGCATGTCATGATTAGCATGTTGTGTGTCGTGTGCGTGCAGAAGCCGTAGAAGGGCAGGATGAGAAGTTACATATATCTGAATTTACATAAGTTGGGGTATTACTGTATATTATTCGGATCTGCTAAAGGATTGCATATGCTAAAAACAATCAAAACCATTTGTTTATTATATAACAACAAAAAATCAATTTTGACAATAACTTTATTTTCTTATATATAATTATCTGACAGCTCAAACACGTGAAAAACAAAAAATTAAATTTTTATTTCTGTAGAACTTTTGGCTTAATGAAGCAATCATCAGTGGTTGTTTTATAGTATTATAAACTTTATTTTCAAAATTGAATCAAACATTCTGCAAGAATAAGTTTATGATTAAACTTTATTAAATTTTATTATCAACGTAATTTGATTATTAATTTTATACATTTAAATGTAATATATTTAAAATGGAATAAATTAATATCAACTGAGACAGAATATAGTAAATATGGTTCTGAAAGTAATTTATATTTTTTATTTCAACAGCAATAAAGTTTATTATTAAAATAAACTTTATATTTTTTATTTCAAGACAATAAATATTAACAATAATAAAACAATTCTATAAATTTTATATGAAAGATATGGATGAAATAATACTATTATACTATTAAAATTATCCTGTTGAAAAGTAATTTTTTCATGATCACAAACAATAATAAAACAATTCTATAAATTTTATATGAAAGATATGGATGTAATAATACTATTATACTATTAAAATTATCCTGTTGAAAAGTAATTTTTTCATGATCACAGATTTTTAAAAATTATTGGAATCAGAAACACGAAATAAATATATATATATGTTATGGATAAAATCCAGACTTGCCCATGAATGTTTATATCATATTTTGTATTTTGGATGATGGAATGTTGATATCATTCCAAAATATGTGAATAATGTTTAATAAGAAATCGCTGTTTATTATTTTTTGATGTTTATCCAAATAATATTGACATTATCCATCTACTTTTGAATAATGTCACATTCGAAGTTTGAAGAAATAATTGCACATGCACAATTTTTGTTCATTGGCTTCATGGCTGTATATGTGTGTAAACAATTGAGATTAGACGAAAGGAGATACATACAGTAGATTTGAGAGTTTGGGTGAAGAAGTGTGTATATATATATATATATATAGGCTGAGCAAAAGGTCGCCAAGAATTCTGGGAAAACATTAGCACAGACCCAATGTTGAGAGCCAAGAGGAAGTTGCATCTGAAAATTTTCCTCAACTCACACATGGCTGTTATGGTTGGTCAAGCATTGCTCCCAAATAAAACATGCTTCGTCTGTGAATAAAACTGTTCCCAGTACATCAGCATCTTTGACAGTCTTTCAATATAATGGAGATGAAGCATGATTCGAATAATACAAATTAATTAAAGACAAATTTCTAAGGTGCGAAGCTCAAAATCTACATCCTGTAGAAGGTACAGTCGGTTCCATAAAGTTTTGTACCTAAGCGGAAGGTGTTTGGCTTCCTTCCAATCGGGATTACAATTTATCAATATAAAATATATATATATATATATCCTAAAATATGCGAAATTCACTAAGAACTTACCAGACTTATCTTTTCAAACAAGTTTAATAAATTTAAAATACGGTAGAATTATAAAATAAGATATTTTGAAGACAATAATATATTAGACATTAATATAATTTTTGAGAGGAGGTAAATTTTAGTTAAAATTTGTATTTCAACATCAGATATCTTTAGATATAAAGATATATATATTCAGTATATTCTATTCAGAATTATGATTAAGTATGTTAAAGTCATACTATACAATGCATAAATATAATATTGTAAAGCCTACTATATATATTACTTGATTATAATAAGCAATTTATAATAAAAGATAAGGATAGAAAATTCATGTATTGGAATATATAATTTTTTCATTCTTATTTTATTTTTCGAAGTACTCATTATCGAATAAAATACAGATAAATTTCAAACGGTTAATCTTTATTAAAATTCTCACTTTTCTATTTTTCATAAAAATAAAAAAAGAATTAAAAAATAGCCTATATAAGCTAGGATCTTCTAACTATATTAAACAGAAAAATTAGCAGATGGAAAAAGAGGATAAGGAGGTTGCAATTAAAATAAAGTAAAATGTTCAACATATAAATATATAGAACATATTGATATACGGTAATTTGAGTACGGTATATAATAGAATTTTAATTAATTAACTATAGATCAAAACTAAACTTGTTACTGTTTCTGTTTCAAAATTTAATAATTGATAGATAAGGTTTACAAAAGCTTTTTTTGACACAATATTAAACATTTTGTAGCATAATGAGAAAATTTTCTAACTAGATAACATGTACAGTATGTAACGCAAATATTAGTAATTTCTTGCATTAAAAATTGAAAAGTATAGGACTTGATTCCAGTTATATCAAAATGATTAAAATTTCATAAGTTATTTGCAGCTTCGAAGAAATTAAACGATATTTGGTTTAAGAATATTTATTTATATTAATCCATGATTTTTGAGTTTTAAATTTGCATTTGAATATGTTATTTAATTTTTAGCGTTAATACAATCATGATTCATAAATAGGCCAAGGTGCTGAAATGAACCTCTCTGGCTGGTTGTGAGAGTTCGGTTGCTCAAATAACCCAGTTGCACTAATGAACCTAATCTTATATTTATATTATAGTATTTAATCAGTGTCACTAAACTGTGTTAAAGTAAATACTGTATATCATACTTTAAATAATAAAGTATTGTTTTAACTTAAATACAGTATTTACTTTAATTCGAAGAAATATTTTACGATTTTTAAAAATTGAAGACATTAATGTCAGATATACTGTATGGTGTTGGAATATTCATTAAAACAAGCATCTACAAACAATTAACGAAATTCAATAAATAAATCTAAAGTTCTTTGTCGTAGAGTTTTAATTTCGTTACATTTGAACTATATTTTGCTCATAAATTTCCAAATTGATAGCACATAAGTATATCTCGAATGCATGTCAGGACGGACTCAGATTAAATTGTTAGAAGTTATTTTTCTAACAATTTATTCTATATATGGCGTATAAACTATAAACATTTTATTTTAAAATACTGCACTTATATCTATATTTGTAAAGTGATATAGATTAAAATAATTATTATCTGTATATATTTTATAATAAGTACTAAGTGATTACTGCACTTGTAACTAGTTACATAATAGTCATATCTATTTGTTGATTATTAATGCACTTAGATACCATTAACAAGCTTGAATATGTAATAAAGCGTCGATTATCCGACTAACTGGGAGTTCCAATTAGTTAGTTAATCAAATAATTCGGATAAGCCAGTTTCCAGACTTTCTGTGTCTGCGCCTCCCTTTTTTACATAAAAAATTGATACGCCTCCTCATTTTCATAACAGTCTAATTTTATAAATGTTTTATACTACAAAATAATATATCATATTTTATATAAATAAAGTTCTTATACATAAAAAATATATAATATGGTCCTAATAATTTTTAATACAATAAACAAATCTTACAAAAAAATAGAATACATGTTTAATACAACATAATATTTAATGAGATGAATGGGCTTATTTTTCAGCACAAATTCTCTCAAATCGGGGTGTCATTGAAGATATCGCTACTTGAAATTTCTTTTACAATCACTAAACAAGATCGATATTTTGTCTTTAAAACAGTTACTGTAGAATATTTCTGTTATATGGATATACTGTATATATTTATAACCTTTTTGCTGATTCATTTTTTTTCGGCAACAATTTGAATTTATTTTTTGTTTATTTGTCTCAAAAATAATATTTTTGTTAATTCTTGCGCGTCCCCCTTGTAATAGACTAGCGCCCCAAAGTTTGGAAAACCTGGGGTAAGCAAATAAACATAAGAATATCCATTTTATACAAAAAGTAAAGTTAGGTTTATAAGTAATTTATTGTACAAATGGTTTTCATTTTAAAATATGAAATATAAAAAAATAATTTAGAAAATGGTTTTTAAATTATAATAAAATTCTTCACACGATATTTAAAGTCAGACTTCTAACTGATAGCTCCTATAATGGCAAATTAAGACTATTTACAGTGACCATACGTCCTTTATTTAAGAGAACAGTCTTTTATTTCACTTCTCTGTCCTTTAGATTTATTTTTTTAAACTGGCCATTTTGTCTTTTATTTTATGAATTGAAATAGTAAATTGAATACCGCTGCGCAACAGACGGTCCGGTGTCAGTTGTGAAAAGATAGAAGAATGGTGACAAAATGACGAGTTCTGCCAACGTAGATGGGTTAGAATTTTAAAATATTTCACAAACACATTATCGTTTAAAAATATTTTAAAAATCGTCAAGTTTTGATTCTGTCTCCCCTGATCTAATGCCCCCACTCAACAGGTATTTTTATTAGTGAATAATATGTGGACCACTGAGAAAAACTCAATTAAAAGTCGAAGCATCGGAAGCATGTATTTGCAACTACGACACCAAATGCAACTACGACATGATGTGTATAGAGTTTTATGAATTTTTAAAACACAAACCCGATTTATTAAAAAAGTTCATTCTTATGAAAAATATTTTAAAAATTAAAAAAAGAATTAAAAGTTAATTATTTTAAAGTAATAATATGGTTGAAAAAGTTCATTCTTATGAGAAATATTTTAAAAATTAAAAAAAGAATTAAAAGTTAATTATTTTAAAGTAATAATATGGTTGTTTAAGTCGTTGTGTTGTTCATTATATTGTTTTTATTATAAGGCTTTTTAGTTTTAGTGAAGCAAATAAATGCAACCTGCTTTTTCTTATTATAAAACAATTTTTGATTTGTCCTTTATTTTCTCCAATAAAATATGGTCACCGTAGTTATACTGCAAATATCTTCGAATAAATAATTGGAAACGAATGCATTAAGAGACAGGAAAAATACTTTAGCACAACTACCAGTGCACTAAAAAAAAGATACTGTAACTTTTTCTAGGTGTCAATGGTTCGAATAATACCTGCTCTACTGTAATTATCAGGATTATTATTAGATAAGCTAATTCTATGTAAATATATATGATCGTATAAGATTGAATTTTATCACTAATATTTTATCATAATGTTTTAATTAGTGTATCTTATCTTATTAATACTGAAATGCATATTAAAATCTTACCCAATCCATTCGTAAATTTCTGAAACTGTTAATTCAGATCTTTCATTAAGAGCTAATTCGATTAATTCTGTATAAGTATATGGAGGTTTTTGAAATTCTGTTTTAGAATCTAAACATTCTTCAGATTGTAAATTTGATTCGTCGAAAAATTTTTCTTCTAAATGAATAAGATCAGAAATATAGGATTTTTTAAAATATATTTATGCTCGATTGAAAGTATTATTAGACTTACCGGACTGCTTCAGTTCGTAACTATGATCATGAAGGATAGATTTGTCTTGGAATAACTTTTCTACTTGGAAATTTAGCAACCAGGGGAGATTTTCTTTAGCCAGAGTTAATTCTCGATCGTTAATAGTTTCTATCAAGTTGTTCTGATCATCCTCTTCTCCATTCGAATCTGATAGGAATTCGAATTCCGACAGATCGTCTGCATCCAAATCCTTCCAAAGCAAACTTACCATGGACTTAGCTTTATTTTTATGTGGTTTCAGTTTTCTTTCTTCTTTCCAATCATTTTCTGCAAATAAACGACGTTTTACGTTCTTTTTTCCGCTATTTTTTAATTCTTTCATTTTCTTCCAAGCAGACGATCTCCAGAACGCTGAAAAAAAAGCGTTGTAATTTCCGTGACGTCATCGCTTTATCCAATTAATTTTTATATATAATCGAAACATAATAAATAATTCTACAATTAAAAATAAGTATTAAATTTCAATACTATTAATAAAATAATTAGTTTGATTATTATAGTAAAACATAAAATTAAAAATTTAAAAATCCCCGCTTGGGAGAATATTATCAATTATCATTAAATCGTAACGTCACTGATTTTAAATTTAAATGTATTTAAATTTAAAATTCGTGACGTTACGATTTATTTCTGTTTATTGAATATTCAATATACAGTACTTAATTCTATTTTATTATTATTATTATTATTATTATTATTCAATATTTTATTTCTGTTTATAAAATAAATTTTTTAATGTTCTTATTTGTTTCCTGTGTGCTGTTATTATTTGCATGATAAGGTATTTTTAAAATAATCAAAATCGAATATTATTATTATTGCATAATTTTGGAACTTTGAATACAAGATAATAACAACTGTCAGGAAAATTGGTTCAGATAAAGTGACCAGACGTCCCGGATTAGCCGGGACAGTTCCGGTTTTCTAGTCTTTGTCCCGGCTTTAAAAAATGTTCCGGATTTTCCCTTTTATTACTTATAAAGATAAAAAAGATTAACTAGATTTAATTTTTAAAATATTAGCTTCTGAAGAATTCTCCTTTCCAACTTCACTATACATAGAATATGGTCATTCTTATCTTTTCCTGCTTTCTTTTTTTTGCAAATTTTTTAATAATTTACTTTTTTCATTGTTTTTCAAAAAAATTGTTTTCATTTTTTCTAAAAAATTTTTTTTGAATTTTGACAACCCCACACCCTATACCCGCTACGTCCCCCAATATCTAGAACAGGGGTGGCCAACAGGTCGATCGCGGGACGATTTGTAGTCGATCTTTGTAAGTTATCGGACGACTCTCTTACTTCATAGTGCCTTCTCCAGACAACTAAAGACAAAATTTCGCTTTATTGCTGAGTATAGCCCAAAACAGAATAGCCGGTAGCGGCAGAGCATTTAGACAAAATTCTAAAATTGCCGACGATTGCCAACATGGTGCCTATGAATTGACAGTTGTGAGAGTTGAAGTGAATTATTGTGTTTGAGATTTATGAGTAAGTAAAAGGAAAAAACACCGTCGCCGCTGCCGGATATCTCGTTTTGGGATATGTGGTTTTGGCTCCTTGCACCGCTGCCGGATATCTCGTTTTGGGCTAATGTCGTTTTGGGATATGTGGTTTGGCTCCTATCTCTACTCTGACCATCAAACAAAGAATTTTGAAGGTAGATCGCGAACTCATTGTTAACATATAAAGTCGATCTTAATGACAAACAAGTTGGCTACTCCTGATCTAGAGCTTCCCGGGTTGAAGTTCAGAAAAAAAAATCTGGTCACTTTAGTTCAGAAATTTAAAACTGTTGAGGATTCCTGAAAACAAATAAAAATCACAGCTATTTAGAAAAAATTGTTTTATATACAACATATACTGTAAATACACTATATGTACAGTATATAGACCTATATGTGCTATAATAATAAAATATTTTTCATATAAATTAAGAATTCGATGTCTATTTTTTCTGTTAATAATAATATCCAAATGAATTATAAAGTCAATAATATCCAAGAAATCTGTTTTATAGAGGTTATTAACTAATTAACACTGTATAATTAAGGAATCAAACCTCAGACTTTATCTCGTAATTTTACGAACTATGAAAATAATTATATAGACTCTACTATAAAATATTAATTTTATTTTTTCTCGAGCAAATGAGTTAAACATTTTAATATTCCAAAACACTACAGTCAAACCCGAATAAGACGCCCAGTTAAGCCACCACCCTCCTGATCGCCAAGATATTTGGCAGAACGAATCTTTCCTATTGTTAATGGAATAGGCAAACCCCGATAAGACGCCATCCGCCATCCACCAGTAGAAACGTCTAATCATGTGTCTCTCTAATACCCCGTTCGCACTTGCAAAGATAAAGATCTTTAAGTCTCAACTACAATTAAAATAGGAGGCACCTGCCCGCTTCCGGTGGGTGAGAATAAGAAAGGAACGTTTTGTTTAGTAATCTTTTGATCCGGGAGAGGCCGGCCGGCGAAAGTGCAGAATGGAGGCAGGACAGGAACTCTGATTTTTAGTAGGATGGTGCAATGACCCTGGCCGCTGACAGAGCGCCGAAAATTTTGATCGAAAAAAAAAGGAAAGCGCGCGCCGTACGCACGCCCCAGCATATTGCTACTCACATTCCTGCCTATCTCGCCGGCCATGGTCTCTCCCAAACGCAGGAACGATTCTGCCTCGCGGGTTCGGGATCTGGCGCTTCTTTTCTTGACTCAGAATGGATGCGAAAGAGGGAGAGAGGAAAAAAAGAGATGAAAGGAATGATGCGGCGGATCCCGAGCCGCGCGACAACCTCTTGAACCAAGACCACCTGGTGTGACTCGGAAGCAGACAGACGCAACGGGAGGTCGTCTTCTGACTTTTCTTCTTAGTATCAATCACCAATTAATTACTGAGGTAGTTTCGATAAGCTTACATTATAACTATAACCGTACTCTGAGGTCAAAGTGGTATATCCCTGAATAGAGGAACAACTACATCCTACGTACTCGTCTAAAAAAGTTACTGTCTCAGTTAAGGAACATAGGCTCCGTTGTTACTGTCTTCGCCGTCCCGGTCGCTGTCCAGTCCGTCTCCGTTGCCGTGGAAACGTTCGGGCGGATCGGAATCGTCGGTGCTGTCGTCCCATTTGTTTCTCGGTGCAGCCTTTAGTCTGGACAGCTTGCGAGGAACATAATCGTCGTCCTGCACATCCGAATCGCTCCTGGAGTTGGATAAGTCCAGGACGCCATCCACGAAAGTGGACGACGAACACGACGTTCTAGGCGCAACGACTGATCCTTCGGGCGACGACGGCTTGGTCATGTCCAGAGCCTGCGTCTGCATGGTTTCCTTGTCCCGGAGGAAGAGTTCTCGCTGTTGAGGAGTGAGGATACGTATGGTATGGCTTGGCTTCCTGCGCGACTTCTTACTGACAGGCACCGTTGGTTCCGAAGGCTCTTCAGCCTCGGCGGCAGCCGGCTTCTCTTCTTCCTCCTCGGCCACCAGCGCCTCATTGCCGGCGACATTGGCAGCGCCGCCGAAACCCACTTCATCCAGCCGGTCGTAAGCCTTGGGTCGACGTCCTCTTCTGGGCTTTCCCATGTTGGCCTCGTCCCTCGGACATTTGTGGTGCATGAGATGATGTCTTCTGCGGAATCTTCCGAGGCACTTGGAGCATTCGAACGGCTTCTCGCCCTTGTGGATCAGCATATGAGCTTTCAGTTGGTTGCTGTCGGAAAAGCGGGACGGACACAACTTGCACTCGTATGGCTTCTCGCCGGTGTGGACTCGGACATGGCGTCGCAGGTTAGCAACCTGGACGAAGCGTCTCTTGCAGGCGCCGCAGACGTAGGGTTTCTCGCCCGTATGGAGTCTCATGTGCGTCTTCAGATGGTGGTCGCGCGTAAACCTCTTGTGGCACTCCGGACATTCGAAAGGCTTCTCGCCCGTGTGCGTACGTTCATGGTTTTGTAGAACGTGCTTGTACCCGAAACACCGATTGCACACATTGCAGACGAACATCTTGTCCCTGGATGGTTGACCCTGTTGCTTTTTTCCTTTCGCATCCGATTTGCTTTCGTTACTGTTGCCGCTGTTGGCGTTGTTGTTGTTATTGTTGTTGTTGCAGGAACTGGTACTCACTCCATCGTCCAGATTTGTACTATTTGTTTCTCCGCTCCCCAAAAGGAGGGGATTGAAGGTGCCGCTGATGGCAAGACCCGTCTGTAGTTCACCCGTCATCGTTTTACTCGCAACCGCTTCCGGTCCAATAATTGCACCCATCACCTGTACCCGCTTGTTACCTGGCAACGGCACCCGGTGCGACAGAGAGGCGCTGTCGTTGCTGCTGCCATTGGCAGTGTCGCCGTTGTCCGTGATCGAAGTAGCCGACACCTTCGTACCGTTGCCAGGACCATCATCTTCGTTCATGATCGGTCAACAGCCGCTCTTAGCCTGCAAAGAGAAGAAAAAAAAAGATTAGAACCGAAACCCTTGCGAGTGACAAGCAGTTTTCTGGAAGAATCGCTTCCAGATACAAACGAGATTTTAGCTCAGCAAACGAATTCTGTCTGAAGTGAAATATTTTTTTACCCAATAGGAACGATCTCCCACAGACTACCATTCAGAAAATCTACTTTCTACAGGAGACGGTAAAAATCACCTGGGATGGAAGAATCTTGTCAGATGCAGGAGAAGAAACACCGGACAAAGGAAAGCGGCGCGCGTCTTCCACACTCCCAAACAAGTAGAAAATAAAGCGGGTGACGACCCGCCAGTCCACACAGGCCTTACCTGTAACGGCGGGCATAAAATTTCCGATTACGACCTCCGCACAGGCCTTACCTGTAACGGCGGTCATAAAATTTCCGATTACGACCTCCGTCTGCCGCTCTGGGTTTATTTTACATTTTACGATAGACGACTTCTGTTTTCGACACTTTTATGACGCAACACGCAACCATCTGACCGACGCATCGCCAATGTACAGCTAACAGAAGGCAAAAAACCGGCTAAGGCCGTCCTGACGGTTAGGCTTCTCCGGCCAACAGCGCGACCCGGCGGCAGAGAGCCATTGGCGGAGAGCCATCGCTCTTATCCGGAGATTCTTGTCTTTGGCTCCAAAATTCGCCAAAACCCGACGCGGCAGCGCAAGAAAATCCTTACGATCTTCGCTGGAACGAAACGCTATCGGGCGGTCGTTCTATCGACCAATAAACGAACAGATAGGAGCCAAGCGTCCAATGATGGAACGACGCGTCCAGCAACATTGGCCTTCGTCCACGCCCCGTTAGTCGTCGGACCCCCCGAATTGCTGGCGGCCGAGCGTCGCGCGTGACCGTGACTCACCTATACTTGTTGACAGAAACGGGCTGACGATGCAGTTATTCGTCTAAAAAAACTAGGTGACGAAATACCGAGTGACCGGCTCTTTTCTTAGCCCGATAAAAAAAAATCGCAAATACCAAACTTGGCCAGTTCTCGCCTTAAAAAAAGTAAAAAACAAATTATAAACTTACCAAAAAATTATTGGAACCGAAGTCGATTCCAGTTCGGTTACCGATGGCTACTACTAAGCGGAGAGTCGGAAAGAATACTGAGCCGTCCCTCGATGGGGTACGTAAAAAATACGGTAGGTTAGGTCACCGGGTCGGGGAGAAAGAAACCTACCTGCCAGATGGGACACCTGTCCTTCTCCCTGTTGTTGTCGCCTGGCGTGTGCCGAGTTACACTAAAGCCCGGGGGTGGCCATCAGTAAACATCCGATAACATAACAACCGGCTAAGGTGACCTAAGTCTGGAGAAGGACGCGGTGGACAAACAACTGGCCTAGATAGCGTAAGGATGTCGAAACCGGCCTATGACTACTTTGTTACGTTGCGCAGAAAGACGTAAGGTAGACGGGAAAGGCGACTTTCCGTTGGAAGCTTACGTCTTTCTGTTGGAATATTTTGAATCCTACCATAGTCAGCTAATACTACAATATGCAGAAACAAAAAATCTTTCTATGGATACATTCGTATGATCCGATATTAGTTTTTACATAGAATTATTACTCAGAATGACTTTTGATTCTCCGTAATTTCATAATTACGAGAGATTGTTATTTTGTTACATTTTAATGTATTTTGTTGAGGAGTCATTGCGACTTAGAAACTGTGAAGCACTTTATGACTTCGAAGAGTGAAAGACGTTAAATGAACGAAGAAACATAAAAATATTTAAATTTCAAACGAAAAATACGTAGTGTCTCGTTCCAACGATAAAGAATTTTCCAATTATAAAGTAATAGAGATATATATTCTCTTCGCAGCTGAATAACTGAAAATTTGAATATTCCAACAACTTTAAATTATATTTTCGTCCTTTTTAAACCTTCAGATTAATTATTTTCTTAGAATATTTGTTTTATTTGATTGCAGAGTAGACTTTGTATCTCTCTTTCTTCTTATATTCAAAGATTTGTAACATCAGAATAAAGTTTATTTTTCTTCTTTCGGAGAATTTTAATTAATGAAAAATTGGACCTTAGACTTATCCTCTAAGGGTGATAGTTGATAGAAAAATTTCGATTTATTCCCAATTTTTCTTTACAGTCATATCTAATTTAGAAGAAAATATCTAATGGTACCGATAGTACCTCTACCTGTCAGTCTCGGTAGCGTATCGAAGATGGGTGGCCAACCGTCGGTCCAAAGTCCCAGTTTGTTGCAACGGGCCAAGTTCACCGATTCGAACGGTGCGGGAAAGACCACCCACCGCCCGGGGAGACGACCCGCGGTGCGGAGGTCCAAACGGTCAGATAAGAAGGCCGTAACTATGTGGCGAAGGAGGCCCGGCGGGCACTCGACCTGTTTACCCGAGAGGGACGATTACACTTAATTGTTTACACTGTGACTGCGCCCGCATCTGGCGATAGAAGCCGATAGAGGACGAATTCCAAAGAATACCTCTTATCGACTGGTCCATTTGGCGTCGAGTCCGTTCTGACCATCAAAAATATAAGCCATTCTCTTCGTAGTCCCTCCAATGTTCATCTAGACAAAGACGATTTCTAAGATCATTTGTGACATAAACGAGTTCGTTTCTGCCCAGTATATTTTTCTCTTTTCGAGATTTCAGGCTCGCTTTCAGGTTTTTTTTTTTGTTTTGTTTCTTCGCTTCCGTTTCAGGTTACTAGATTTATTTTAATTATTACTTGATTACTAATCAGCAGGGCCATTCTAAGCGCTACCACAAACGCCTACACTCGTATTAGTGAACTTTAAAGGACAAGGATCGACGCCCATGCTCAAATTTCTCGTGAAATTTTTCCGAGATGTGGGATCCAGATTCAAGCCCGTGTCTTCTATGTGGAAAGCAACTGCATTTCCGTGATCCGATTTTCTTGGGCTGAAACCCATGAAAATCGGATCAGGAACAGCCTTAGTATATGAGAATCGTTAACAGTATACCTCATAAACAAAGCCCTGCTCTTTTTTTTTGAGTTTTGGGCTCCGACCCCGAAATAAGAACCAGTTTCTTCCTGAAGATGAAAAATGCGAACAGGTCGGCGAAAATGAAAGGCTAACCACTCTAATATTGTATCATTTTTACTAAAAATATACAGAGGACTAAACTATTGCCAGTAGAAAATGAAAAACCGAAAATATTAATATTTAGATGCATCATTTGTAGGAAACTGGACAACTTCTTTTTTTCGGCTGATCCGAAGGTTGTTTGGTATATTATTATTAGTTTATTGATGATTAGAGAGCTGCAAGAAAAGAAAAGGACATTGAGTTTTGAGCTCCGGCCCGAAATAAGAACCAGTATCTTCCTGATGATGGAAATGCGGAAAATGCGTTTCTGTCTGAAATTATCTTAGCATCGTCTTTGTCTAAATGAACATTAGAAGGACCACGATTCACCTAGTTACCCTTTTTTAAATAAAAAACGATTACTCCCTTTCTTCACGTATTCTGACCTTGGATCCTTTTGTAAAGCCTGTTAATGTTTCTCTAAATATGGCCGGAAGAAAGACATTTGAACATGATTTAATCTGGAAACTGATAACTGCAAAATTGTCCTGGAACCCTTCTGCAATTGGAGTTATCATCAGATGGTATAAAGATATACTGTAGTATATATGCAGAAATGTTATTTATATAATGATGAGCTACCGATTCTTCTTTATCCATCTAATAAAAAAAGTTCCTAGGATTTTTGTCGAAAATTACACAAGGACTACTTTAATTGCATCTATAGACAAATTTCCTCAGAAAAAATCCAATGGAAAGATGCTTTCATTTAACCCAACGTAAAATAAAGTTCTATTTCCCACTTACAAAGGACAAGAAACAAGTAAAAATAAACAAATGTGAGATTCTAAAAATATTAATCAGAAAATATCAAATATAAAATAAAATTATAGACAGATAAGTTGCTATAGTCGACCTCTGATAGTTAGTCGGCTGCCGTCCGCCCGCTAACCAAAAGAAGGGCGTTTTCTGAGGCCACAGGTTAAGGGCTCGAGCCTTTATCGACCTTACTGTGACGAAAAACTGATAGAATGTCTAGTCCGGGCCCCGTGACCGGAGGCGGCACCGAGTAAGTGGGCGCGCGCCCTATTTTCCCGGAAGAAGCGACAGTACCGACTAGATAATAGATAAAAGCCATACTTACGTTTCGTTCCACCTCCAGCACAACCATCTACACCTGGACCGGGGTGCTGAAAGATATAAAGACAAGGATTAGTAATCGACGATCATAAGTAGACGCATCAGCGTCCAGACCGAATTCGGACCGGTTCCCGATCTGAGCTTCCATACCGACGGTGGGTTCGTAAAGGTGGTACGACATCATCGACCGTCTAGGACCAGACAACACCAGCCGCCAGACACGCAGATACGGCCGCCATATTTGTTTAAAATATGGATTTTTCTGCACCGCACGCGTACTCCCTCGTCTGACAGCGATCGATACGCTACGCCGATCTCGACGCGGCGTCCAATGGCGCGATACGGAGGCCTTTTGGGGATCGGTCGCTTTCCTTTTTCTCTTTTTTTTCATCCTCCAGGTTGGATTGGAGCCCATTACGTATCCGTGGCGCATAAAAATAAAGAACAGAATGCTATGGTACGTCATCAATCGTTCGAATTCCGGCCTGCAAACCCCAGCCTTCAGGAAGGGGCGAATCGACCGCCTCCCTACGCGGAGAAAGTCGGTTCGGCCCAATGACCCGCGGGTGCGTAAATATTCCGCATCCGATCGCTGTCCGCACTATCCTCCTAATAATAATAGTACCCGTAACAGAGAATTAATGGTTCAGTTATGGCTGAAGACTTCATAGAGTTACTTTTGGTCCGACTGTTTTTTCTAAATCAGAGTTACAGTGGTAGAAAGTGGGCCGATCACGGAATAACTCCTGCGGTGCTGTTTTCTCTATCCTATCGATCTCATTCGGCGTCTGGCTCTTCCGCTATTCTAATCTAACCAAACTAACTCTAGAAGTAAAAAACTAAAGCACCTCTAAGGCCATTTTCATTGTGAAGTGCAAGCCTCAGGCATGGATCCATGGTCTGAGGTGTAAGTGTAAATCGGAGTAACCTAATCTGACTCAGCCAAAAAGAATGAGATCTGAAGATGATGAGATAGATTGGCTAAGTTAGTGTGGAGAACAGGTGGAAGTGCAAGTCTAGAAAGAGTTCCTGTAGTATTAGCGGAGTCCGACAGGTGACGGCTACACCTGGCCACCACCAAGTACTTCCGCCATCTTGCCATCTGCTAAAGCAACGTCCACTTAAGGGGCCGCAATTCGAAGTTAATTGGAGATATTCGAAATAAACGGCAACACATAGAAATACTGTAGAGCTAGAGGAATGGCTAATCCGAACCAAGCATATCCTAAACGATTCTAATCACTATAGAAAGATGAAAATGTATAACGGAATAGGATTTTAAAAACTGCGAGACTCACGCCCTCTAGAAAAACTTTTGCTCCATATTATTATTTTTTTATTAATGACAATCATATAGCATAGGATATTGATAAATTGACGTGTATATGGGCTTAAAATTTTTTAATTATAATTTTAAATTTTTGTAATCTTGTATTTTCAGAGAGAGAGAGAGTAGAAAATATTCGTTGTTTATAAATAAAACTAGTATATCGGATACAGAAATAAATACAGTACAAGCAACCCGAAAACAATGCAATAAAGATGAAACTGTTTTTAATGTCATTTAGGTCAAAATTTTTCGATCAAAATAGTTACTTAGTCTATTAGTAAATATGTCAGTTATTAACCCAGTTCCCACACGCGTATTCATCGCTAATAATTATTCTATTTTCAGTAATATTCGTTTTTATTTCAACATGCATTTGGCGTCAAAAGTCATATTTTTAGCATTGCAGCCCGTATTATTGCTAACCTATTTAGAAAAATAAATTATTATAAAAGTAAATGCATCGTTTGGGCAAAGAAAGAAAACAGCTTTGTTTCTTTCGGGATATGGGTATTGTTTATTACGTATTTTTAATATCATTAAAGCGATATCAAAACACGCCTTATTCTAGTCCTTTCCTTTCTCAATTAACTAAGTTATAACTTATATTTCGCTCAGATGAGATTTAAAACGACTCGCAGTAATGAATAGAAAGTGTCGAAGGTTAAAGTTAACTAATCAAGCCCGTAGAATTAGATCTGAACATAAAACGAAATCGTACTGAACCTGTTAGAAAACTATTCAAAACAACGTATATCCATTTTGAAAACCGTTCAAAACAAAGTAATGCCAAATTCTGCCGAATAAAAATATGGCTATTTTTGGCTACTTTCATGTAATATATCTAAAATTTTCGTCTATTAAAAAAATAATAGACTAATAATCGCCAAAAATTAGAAATATGTAAATAAATTCCTACGTATTAATGCTCAGTTGGAAGATTTAATGCATCTTTTATATATCATCTGCTAATATCTGTGGTCAGATTGAACAAGTAAAAAGGGTATGGGACAACGCGTGATCATTAAGATTAAGCCAACTATGAAGTACTGTAATAAAACATCAAGTCGAAAAATAAGATAGATGTGTTATCGTTGTAAAATAAACTGAAGCGAACTATTAGATGATCGGATGGAACGGATTTCCGCCAAGAGGCTTCTTTCCGAGGCCGAAACTGCTATCTCAGGTTAAGGACAGGTCCATTTACAGACACAGTTTAGGGGTCCGTGTTTCTGACAAGAATTTAGGTCTCTTCTGCCATCCCCTCCACCTCGGCCAAATTCAAAAGTGAGTGTCTTCTTTCCGTCTCGGACCGCCAGACGTCTGTTGACATCGGTCCGCTCCGTTGGTGCGGGAACGCAACCTGGCCCGGGGCAACCGCAACCCGTTAGTTCCAGACTTCCGTCAACAATCGGGGCCGGAAGTGCATCGGGTACGAAAACAACGGCAGAAGGCCGCAGGCTAAGAGGGCGGTACGGACAAATCCTAACCATTCAAAACGAGGTAAAACGGTTTTTTTCAGATTAAGAGTCCAATATCATTTTAACCGTTTGTCGGACAGGTGAGGAATAATTTGAATCGCAAATGATTCGATTCAAATCAGATTGTGAAATTTGACGACATCCAAAAGAGCGCATTAAATATTAAGACGGTTCAGATCACTCTGGATAGGTCCGATTAATACTGCGTCCTTGACCTTCCCTGTTTACGTTCGAGTGCCCCTTCCCTCCCCATATCGAACCGACTCTCGACCGGTATTTCGTCTCCTCCTCCTCTTGTTTATGCTTGAGTCGGTGTTTACTGCCGGAGGGGGTAAGTCCGTCCGTCGTCTGGAAGGCCGCAGGTCGAGAAGTAAACAAGGCACAATGGCCGAAGCAGTAAGGTGACTTCACGGTTGCGTTATATGACCGGAGAAGAAACACCTGGATTTAATAAATGAGATTCGCAACCAGGAAACTCCAAACTGAAAGTTTTGCCGTTTCCTCCAACCAAGAAAATTGATACCGTTTGGAAATAGCCAATGTAGAGATTGCAATTACTAAACAGCCATTTTTCTGGTTAAATTTTCTTTATTTAAGAAGAAGAAATATTTTCTATGCCAAGAAAGTATTGATAAAGTGTATTCGGAATTCTTATCGGGATCAAAGGCCAGCACTGGCCGAATGTCGCTTTCCTTTCCACACTGGACATTTATGCCATTGTGTCAAATTAAACTTTACTGTCCTTGTAACGGTATATTTACATAAATATCTATTATATGTGAATTTAAAGATTATTTCTAATCATTTAAAAAGCAGAATTATATCCGTGCATTGTATGCTTCCTTTGACTGTAATAAAACCTCATTAATCTAAAATGGCTGTATATACATAAAAATATATAAAAATACAAACTTAGAATATTCTTAAGTACTATAAATATCTTTCAAAAATATATAAATATATCAGGGAATTTATTTTCCGATTCATGCAATTCAAGTGGAGTATTTTTAATTATACTCGAAATAGCCAAAATAGCCCTATTTATCTTCCGGAGAATTTGGCATTTTGAATAGTCAGGAACAAGTTTAGGTTAGACTTCGTTTTCCGTTCGGATATAATTCTACTGCTTAATGCAAGTGATGAACTGTGTAAATATTATCACAGATAAAATAGGTGTCCAGCATTTTTCAAAGGATCCTGATATTAATGTGAAAGTTTGCATAAACCGATCCACAGTTCGCATTCTCTCGTCTAGATTGTCCGAAAGCATCGTATCTTCGTTATCGATACAATTACAGTACATGTTCTTCAAAAATATAGATTAGATTCAATAGTTGATTGTACGGATCTAGATCGTTCATTTGGTGGTATTTTAATTAATGCCAATCCTTTAAATACTATCCTTTTCTGTTTGTTTTCTTTATGGACTTTCCTAGTAACCCTGACCTTTGTTAGCTAGTATAGTACTTCCTATCCAGTGAATACCGGAATCTGCAACTGGTATTTTGTAACGTTAGAAGAGAACTTCGTTCTTTACAGATGATAAATAACAAATACAGTTATCTAAACAAAATAAACATCATAGCTAACATGACTACATTATTTTCTACGTTTGAATTCGATCTACGAGCGAATAATTTATTTTAAAATAAAAATAATCGGATCGTCCGCGTATTTGGTATATAACAAGTGTTGTCTTTTAATAATTGAGGGGATTATGTTGTGATCTGTTACTGGATAATTTTTGGGATATCAGTAGAAACCATTTCTTGCTTGGTAAATACTACAAAAAATTTCCGGGTCTAAAGAATATCGAATCAAATTTGGATGAGGAAAATTTTCTACCGTAGTTTTATCCTTCGCCAGTTTTTTTTCTGAGGGGCCAATTTAAAAATTTCCGAACGGAAGGAAGGGCCGTCTTTCCGGTACGACGATAGACTGACGGTGGAAACAAAGAAGGTGGAGGGAAGCGCCATTTTTTTCGTCTCCCTTTTTCTGACGTCATTCCCCCGGGCACGTGACTCACGCGCGCTGTAAAATGACGTCAGAAACACAAAGGAAAAAAAGTCGGTTACGGGAAGGGGCCTCCACCTCTTGGAGCGGATGAGGAGGCGGGCTGCACTACGGGGACTACCCTTTCCTCGAGCCGGTAAAATCTTCATACTCCACTCAGTGAAAAAAGTCCTGTGCCTATTTCGAGCAGTAAGATTGAGCAAAATAAAACAGAAAAAAAACAGGGCTAGGTCTGAATTCGACCCAATGCTGCCGTTTGAAAGAAAGGCGTAGCCCAATTAACAGGAATCAGAGAAGCAACCCAATGCCGCCTCCGCCGTCCTTCTCCATTAACATATTATACGAAGATTTTTTTGTCGCTTTCTTCTGATGCCCGAGAACCTGTAAAAAACTGTTACGGGCATGACCAGTATAAATCTCGAAAAGATCTTGCCCCTTCTCTCAAAAAACGCCGATTACCAGCCGGCTGATTCTTGGAAATAATCGATGTCAAGATGGCGTCCTGTTCGGACTCAGCACGGCTGAATTACCTAATGTGCGTTCTGAATTATACCCCGAAGCCGCCATCCAGGAAAGGAAGATTCGTATGTATCGGGCGCAGCGCAATTGAAAGTAAACGCAGTCGGAAAAAGAACCTACCTGGAGGTCGGTGAGCCCGGCCGCTCCGCCGCACGGGGAACCAATCCTTTCCTTAGCAGTCATGGGTGCCGCATGCTCGGCGTGTGGCCGACTTCGCAGTGCTAGCTGGGGCTCTTTCCTCCCCCTCCCGGCCGGCCCGCTGACGTTATCCCCTCTTCTCATTGGGCCGCGCCTTTCAGCTGGGATCCAATGGCTATGCCGCCGCCGGTCTCTGCCGACACCAGGCTTAAAGGATTAGCGGTCGGACCAATGGGCGGCCGGAGGCGGGTCGCGGATGCCGTAATACGTTGCGTCACATGACAACGACCCTCGCGTGCCGTGGTGAACCGGGAAACTGTGTCAAGCAGCCGGCTTCAAGGTCAAGCTCAGGGTTACTCGTCGACGTGTTCCCAAGCTGGCGCCCGGGGCTAAACCGGCCCTGTAAAAAGCACCCGGCACGTAAACCCCCTCCCGACCCCAGATACAACCCGGCCGTCCTCCCGTTTTTTATCCCCTTTCCCCCGGGTGGGGAAGAACGAACGGGGCGCGGAAGGGAGAGAAAAAAAGAGATCCCAAATTAGGGCCCCAATGTTCACCACCCGGCTTAGCCAGCGCGGCCGGGAAACCTCAAATTGTTACTAAAGCGGAAGTTACCCTTACACAACGGCTGGGGGCACGGGATACGATAAAGGCTGTGCACCGCCACTCCCTTTCCGGGACCCCCGAAGAAAGTTGATGATGGCGGCCACATCATTTTTCGATCTACTCGGTCCGCTCGAGCTGTCCAAAACGTTGGTCAGAACAAAGGAAGCGATCTGAAATAAAGATCCAGATTCTTCATATAGCCGTTTGCCAGTCGAGCCGGATGGCATCCATCCGGGAAGACAGCGGGCCGGATAAACTGCGTCGCCTACTTCCGCGCGGACCCGATGTTTAAATTGCCATTGGCGACCATTCCGAGCGCCCCCGCGTGGCCGAAGAGGCGGGACGCTTCCAAAAGAAAGGGGCCGCGGAAAAGAAACTGGAACCATGTTTCTAGGCGTAAGCCGAATGGCGCATCTGCCTTACCTCCTCCGGGCTGCATGGCGTTATTATCAGTCTCCTTCCTGTCTCTCTCTGTCTCTCTTCGGCTCTCCCCTGCTTTTTAACTTTCTTGGAATTTCCTCCCTTGGGCCACTACCATTACCGCATCCGAGGGGAGCGGCCGAGCGGGAAGGGATTGCGTAACACCAGAGCGTTCTTTAGATCGTTTCTCTCCTGGGACCGAGATTCAGCGCGGGCTTACGAGATCGAAACCGGACCTAATACATTGGTCCAGGGAACTAAGATTAGTAATTCCTAATAGTTAAGACAAGCCGAAAGTGTTTATTTTATATAAAATCTTAAGTAGAAGTTTTTTCTGGGCTGAAGTCGTGAGAGACAAGTCCGACTCGAAGAATTAAATCTGGAAGGAAAATGGGAAAGAGGACAAACGAAAAGCGCAAAATGAAACAAAGAACGATTCTAGTAAAAAGAGGAAGTACCCGCCCGAGGACAGAGAGAAAGAGGGTCTATCGTCCCCCTCCATCCATCCGGACGCGGAGAGGAGGGGAGAGAGAGAGACATCGGTCCAAATCCAATTTCCCGGTTTCTTCGATCAAAAAATTGCAGCTTGCTCCCCGACGCCGGCTTGGGTGATGGAAAAACCTCAGATTCTACGAGGGTGGGCAGAAAGCCCTATCCCCATAAGGGGATCCTCCCAAACGCGGCGATCGATATCCCGCACGTGACTTAAAAATAAATTGGTAGTTTAATAAAGGGGGAAGACGCGTCGAAGTAAAACAAGGCAGCTGAGGGGTGGAAAGAGATTAGTACGAAGGAGGGACCAGGGAAAGTGCAGAGCGAGGGAAAAAAAATGGACGATCCCATTGACGCTACGCGGGGTGGATAGCTTTCTCTTCCGTTTCAACCATCAAGTGAATTATATATATAAAAAAAAATCCTCTTCTGTTTTCGGACTTCCCTATAATTCTCATTCCGTACTAATTCCCAGATTTCTGACCCGATCTAAAGAAGTAGTTATTATATACACGGATGCGAATATGGAGTGAGATGGAATCAGTGCCCAAGCCGCGGCTTCTAAGTTCGGACGTGGAATTGGAGATGGGATATAAATAGCGGAAGGGGACACGCCGGCTCTACATGCCCGAGCTCATTCCCGGGAAAGGTAAAAAGCATTACGTAAAGCAGCGATCGAAGCATCGACCGCGCGCAAACGGTGGACGATAAGCAACGCTTTCGATCGATGGCCGCTTTCTCACTTTTATGATCCTGTTTACGCGTAGCCTGGCTGGCCACTTTCTTCCGGAGCGTCCTTGAGGAGGTCAGTTGTCCGCGCTTTTTTTCCCCTTATTTCCTTTACGTAAGAAGGAAGAACAAGGCGACCGCCGCCTTCAACTTCGACGCTTTTCGTTGGCGGTCAATTGAGCTCGCTGCTCACGCATCCGTCCATTACCATGACAAAACTACAAGTGTCCACAAAACTTTTAATTGTTTTAGTTTTACTTTTGATATAAGATTGAGAAAACCCAACAGGCCAACAACAATGCAATTAATCGTGAACAATTTCAGACTCCAAAATGCTGATTATGGGCCAGATATGGTCAGATTGAATGCCACTTTTAGAGCGAAGAAATGGTACAGGTTATGTCTCGGCCATGGATGCTCTTCCTAGCCAGACGATCTTAGTTCTGCCCGTTTGAGTCCATCCCCGATCCAATAGTGAAATCCGTCTGTTTTTAGCTAGATAAAAATAGACTGGGATGAATTTTGGCGCTAAAAACCGATGGAATGGCGAATTGTGTCTCTGCGGTCGGACTTTGTGCATGCTTAAGTCAGAGTAGTTTTCAGATAGCTAGCAAAAATACAGTACTTAAAAGAACCAACACATATTGCAGTTCATCCGTTCAACTTTTAAACGAAGTGAGATTCTACTCGGGGGAAGGAAAGTTAATTCCGGACCTGTCGGTAGGCGCCGAATGCAAGAATTTAACAGTGACATGGCGCCACCATAGCTAAGTTCGGTCTGGAACGTTGTGGAACTGCATTAGTTCATATGTCGACTGCTGCCACACGCTTTTTCCTCGAACTAGACACCAAACGCACCTGACACAGGTGGACGGCAGATGGATATTGAGTTATTACTCCGAACGACTGATTTTTATTCGTTGAAAAGGGACGGGATTCATTACTCCCCTCAGGAGTTCTAAGGAAAATATTTGTTTCTAGTTTACTATGATTCAAAACTTTAAAACTGGTAGTCTCGTGGCATTATTACGAAAGTCACAAAACTGCCAAGTTTTAAATATTTAATTTGTGTTAATAAGATGTATAGGGCTTTTTTAAGTGTAGGTTGATTTTTAAGGGAGTATCGAAATCAGAAATTTAGGTGAAAAATCGCCATAACGAGAGCATTCGAATTACCCGGAAGCTGCAGCCCACCCATCGGAAGAAAAACCGGAAGAAGCAAGATGACGAAACAGATTAGGAACGATCGTAACAAGTGTTGAGTGAATATATCGGGCTGTAAATTTGGGGGCGGGTGGGTGAAAATCGACCTCGGTCGACGACCGGCCCTCTTTATTTGGCCGAAACAATGGGCATTGTGTGCTTCGTCAGTAGGCGATATCGAGACGACAAACATAGCGATCTAATCGTGCATTGTTTGACGGATCTAGACACTTGGTAGTCCTTGGCCTTTCTCCTTGACTGCCGCCTAATAAAATATTATGGGGCCTCCGGAAACATCGTCCCGGTAACAATATCAGAAAGACTTGGCGTGCCGTACGCGTCCAGTCGGACACACGCACGCAGCCAGAAGACCGGGCCGACGGCCCGGGCAACTATCCTCCCATCCCAAATATGCCCCTTTCCCGGAGTCACATGACCGGATGCCCCCTTTGGCGGCCCACGGTGACGTCACAACACGTGAAGTTACTTCCATCTCCCGACTCCAGTATCCGGGTGCAAATTCTCTCCCGGGCCGACTTATTACTGATTTGATCGGTAATTGGCGGGCCAACGGCCCGATCGCACCAGGAACAAAAGGCTTATTTACGAACAGACAGGTCTGGGAGGTGACTGGCCACAAAGACCCCACGCTCCTTAACCTTTCCATTATGGGTCAGAAAGTGGTGCTTCCAGAATGCGGTAAACAAGCGAATTACCCGCGGGTCGAGGGTCAAAGGCTATTGTCGTCCCCGGGAAAGGGCGCGCTCTACTTCCATCCTGACGTAAACAACAGGGGGAGAATAAGAGACCTCCAGAAAAATCTATTTCCAAGATTTTATAGACCTTCGGCTTAATCAGGAGATATCTCTCTATAAAGACAAAACACTGGTGAGAGAAAGTGAAGCGGGCCACCGGAAGTGAGTCCTAGTCGCGCATTCCGGAAGAGAAGACGGAAGCGGAACGGAGGGGTGAGATCGGCGGTGGCCGATTCTTCTCACGAGGAGGTCTTCAAAGGGGAAACTGGCGACACTTTCCCGGTAATAATTAATGTTAATCGATGGGCCGGATCAGCGCCGCCATTGATGGTATCGGTCCTTCCGTCGGGCCGCACGCAGCCCCGCGTTTTGGCTAATTACCGGCAATTAATTAGGCTTCCGCCCGGCGGCGCCTCACTTTCTATGAAGCTTTACGGTTCGAACGGAAGCCGACTCCAGTTTTTAGCGTGCCAAAGGAGGGCAGCCACGGAAAGAAGTCCTAAGGTAATGTTTCACCTGTACGTCCTTTGTTGCCCGGGAGATAGTTGTCAGCAGTTTTGCCCCTAACGGATCCCCACAGCTCGGCCTGGTCGCTTCTGCCCCCGGCTCCAATTTCGCTGTCCGCCAGAGGAAGAAATGACAACGGCTCTTTTTTTTTTACATCCTTGCCGGTGAAAGGCTAGTGTCGATTCTACAGTTATGACGTAAGTTTGGGGCGGGCCGGAAGGGCGCCATCTCGCCTATCTTACGATCCAAGTATATATATTAGTATTATTAACTAAAAATCCATGATCACCAGTTTTTTTCGCCGTTTTTTCCATTGCAGTTATAGAAACGGACTTTGCACGCTTAACGAGAGATAAAAATTTTTGTTCTCAGTGGATTTTCCATCTTCATTTCAGTGCATTTTCTTGTTTAGGCCGAACAGTTGCTGACGGTCGGCTTTCTCGGCCAATGGGTTAATAAGGCAGATGCCACCTCTATATATAAACCCAAGCATGCGGGCGTTTGGTGATGGAAGGGAACAGCTGAAGATGTGGGCTTTCGTCTACTTCCTCTTCGAAGCATCTCCATCCCCGGGACAGACTAAAAATACTGACAGGGAGGGAGGCTTTTCCAATGTGCAAAGAACTACCTCCCGCAGGGAAATATTAAATAAGACTTACGTCAGGGCTTAAACTCTCCCCGTTTCGACAGGATAAAAAAAAGGCTAATAGCTGAAAGAGTGAGTGTGCATCTACCAGAGAATAGTAAGGCTATACGACTGAAATCTATTCCATTCCAAAACTCCACGCCCTCTATCGCGTGTCTTTATAGCGGAGTAGAGCTATCGAGCCCGCTGGTGAACAGATTAGTCCGAATGGCGAGCGTCGAGCCGAGAAGGCGAAAAGTCGGAACAGGATGTAACGGTCCAGGTGGAGTCGACTTCTTTGAATGGCCCTTCACCCGCGTGTCGAAAGCAACCATCCGGATCGCGGTTAATTGCCGCCGACGCGCCACCCTCCACCCCTATGGGGAGGGTTCGAGAAAAAAAGGAGGACTGAGGAAAGTGGCTCCCTCTTACCGGCGTTAAAAAAATATGGAAGAAAAATGGAAGAGTCGACTGTAGCGGTAATTACCCGTCTATGACATAAATGATAGTTATCAAATTCCGCGACAAGATATAAGAAAAGTTTGAATCAAGTATATAAAAAAAACACACCTACCGGCTGCCTCCGTAGTGATTTTCCCGTGGCCCAGGACATATAGTCCCTCTCGCGGCCATCCGCTATCCCGCCACTGACTGGAGTGATAGCCGAGTGAGACCTGGTCCGGGACTGGCGGAGAAATGGCGTCCCGCAGGCCGCTATTACGTTCAAAAACCGTTCTCCCTCTGGTGGCAGCGAGTCGAATAAAGAGCGACGCTGCCGCCGGTGACGGCGCCAGTTCGGTTGCGCCAAAGGAAGGTCCGGTACTGTACTGGTAACTTTCTGTTAGGTGTTGAATGGAGCAGCAGGCCGAGGTTACTGATCTCTCATCCACTGATCTATTCCACAGGAAGAAGAAAAGCTTCAATATATTCCTTTCTCATCGCGGAGTGGCTGTTTTCTGATATTTGCTCCGAAAACGGAAACGTTACAAGATTTGGCAAGAAAAGGCCTGGACGCTTAAATGGTAGAGAAAAAATAACATAAGGACTTACCACAGAAGCGACCGAACGCATGGAGCTCTTGTCGAAAACAACATTCCACAGCGGAAAGGGTGATTAACGGGCGGTCACGTGAGTAGGCTTGTTTGTTTCTTCACCAGTCCACCCCCGCCTCTCCCCTTGTTTTCGTTTAACCCGGTCCCGGAAACGACTCAGAGGCCCAAAATAAGGCGCTTTTCCGCCTAATATAAAAACGGGCGTGGGACAATTGTTCCTAATCGATGCCGGTCGAAACGCGTCCACGTAACAAATTCCGTTGATACAGCTAGGAAATTTGTTCGAACGGTAAAGTGCCCCAACAACTGTCATGCTAATTCCAGAAAAATTTTATACTGTACACTTAAGAAGTTTATATTTAAGTGCTCTTTTATTAAACACGAAAACCATTTGCATTATCTTCAGTAACGAAAAAAATCGAGTAACGATAGCGAACTTAATGATTACAACAGCAAAATTCGATACAATAAATGGAAAAATCAAATAATTTTTATTCTCTCCCAGTTACAGATCCTAGGAGAAGAAAGAAAAAATACCCTTTTTTTTCAAATAAGCAACTAGTATTTTATTAAAACTGTATTGAAAATACATTTTAATACAGCACTGTAAACAACCACGACCAACTCTGATAAGTCCTAAAAAATCTATTAATTAAATTATACGAATTTGTAAATTCATGCATTCAATATTTAATCGAAGAAAAAAATTAATTCCAAATACTCAGAAATCTCGAATTATTAAAATTCTCTCACAAATATTTTTTCTTTATAATTAATTTTAATTCACACGTGACTTTTATACAAATTTTTAAATTGTTGACTCGTTAACTTTTTTGATTATAATTTTGAGATATATTGCTATAATTATCCATTAATTTAATAAAAAAATATGAATATGAGTAGCGCCAAATAACACTAACTCGATTAGCATTCTGTTTTTACAACACTTACACAAATAAATACTGTATTGCAGTGTTTGGGAATGGGTTTAGTTTCCATTAAAAGGATGTATTTATGGTCGTCTTACGAAATGAAGAAGAGTGCCGAAAGAAAACAAAATTTAGTTATTTTTTATACTGGCTACTCTCGAAGAAACGCGTAAATAATTTTTCATAAAATAAGTAAATCAATCCCGCCAACCTACCTCCGATTTCCTTTACGGCCGAAGGCTATTCCTATCTTTTAGAGCAGCGGTTCTCAATCTTTTCATACCACGTACCACCATACTGAAAATTCAAAAATTTCAGTACCACCAACAGAAATATGCCTCGTATACAAATAGGAAGTCAAGATTATACACGTACTACTACTCATGTCTCGTGTACCACCAGTGGCAGAGCCGGCCCAAGGCACGATGGAAGTGATACTCAGCATCAGGGCGCCACCGTATGTTGGCACCTTACGAGATTATTTAGCCACTATTGTCTTAAAAGAAAATATAGGGGGAGGCGCTATAAAAGAACTTTGCAGTAGGGCGCCGACTACCCTAGGGCCGGCTCTGACCAATGGTACGAGTACCACAGGTTGAGAACCGCTGTTTTAGAGTCAATTTGACTGTCGACAGTCGTAAATAGTAAAGACATTCGAAATTTGTTTAGAAAAACAGTTTAAGACCAAAGGGGAAACGAAAAATTAGTGTTTCGGGTTTGAACCATGCAAATTCAACGACGATTCCATAGATATATGCATTTTATATATTAGAATAAAACCAATAGAAAAATAGTTTTAAGATAATTGCTTACGTAATTCTTTAACTGAACAATGTCATCTTTGATATGATGTATAGATTGATTATAAATAATTAATTTTCCAATGAGATGTGATCGCATAAAATCGAAAATGGAGGACAAAGTTTATCGGATTTAAAAATCTATTAGTTGCAATAGAAACGATGTTTTAGAAAATTATAACAAACACCATTTTTAACAGTTAACTCAATTATATTTAAATTGATGTCTTATTGATATTAAATTTGTTAACAAAAGTTAAAAAACTGTACATTTAGATAGCGCTTTTATTTTTTTATCATCTCGCTAGACCATTTATTTTGCACATTAAGAATACAAAAGCATTTTCATAATTATTAAGAAACACCTTAGTGATTCTAATAGCTAAAGTATTAGATTCCAATAACTGTCTTTTATTACAAAAACAAAATATATATAAAAATATGATAAAATATAATCTCCATCTTATTTATTAATTTTATTTGTATTATATTATTTGTTTTCGGCTGGCAACATGAGTTTGTTAGCCGCCATGTTTTGTTTTCTTTTGAATTGGAAACATTGGAATAAACTTTTCCCTTTTTTTTATGTCTGTTATTAATATCGGTTAATCAATAGATGTGGGAGGACGACGACGTTGCCACATACATATATATATTAAAGTTAAAATTCAATCTTTTGCCAATCTGATACTAAATATTATTTATCCGACATTTTCATTATAAAAAAGTATTCGATAGGATATAGCGTGTAACTTTGAAATGCCAAATCCGACAGGTAAGTTTTAAAAAGCAGTAAAAATCGGTCGAAAATGCATTATTATTTTCATTCTCTTCCTAGTCCTTCACAAATATTTATACTGATTAAAAAAAAATTTTGGAAAATGTCGCTCTTTATGTTACTTAAGACCTGAGAACTTCAGTTATCTCAAATCAAAATGTACAATTTAATAGTAACAGTAATGCAAATATGTTGAATATTATAATTAGAGTGATTTTTCTCAGGAAAACAATTGATTCCTCGATTATTTATTTAATCTTAAAAATTATCTCATATTTTTATTGGCTTAGTATTGAGAAAATGCTGACTGAAATTTTAAAAGCGGCTCACTCGATTGATGTTATATTGCTTTATTTTTCAACTTAAAACTTGTGCAGCGGTCAGTCAGATGTAAACCGAAACGTTAAAACTTTTAAGACGGAAATAAAACAATAACATCGACAGAGTGGCACCCTTCTAAATTGCAGTAAACCTTTTATTTCACAACAACATTGACTAATTTGTTTATACCAGATGATTTTTTCCAATTAGATCTTTCTGTACGATGGAAATTTAGACTGTAAAGTTATCAGTTACACTTTAATCCGTATCTGATTTTTTTTTTTTTCTTATTTTTCAAGCATCAAAGTTTCAATGCAAAATACTGTACATTAAATATAGGAACGTTTCGATTCCTGAATGGTTATACTTCTCAGTCGACGACATGATGCACTTATATCTATCACTTCTTTATCAGGTATCCAAAATTGGTATTCTAGATTAATTTGTATAAAAATAGTACATTCAACTGTTTGAACTTATCAAAAATTAAAAAATTATCTGTAACCAATATCGTTGGTTAGATTATTATTCAGCTTGTCCTATTCCATCGTTGCGTATCAATAACAAATCTTAGAATTTATTTATGGAATTTATTAATAGAAATGAATTTTTTTTTGGGGATAAACGAATTAAAGTCTATAAAAATATTAGTTATTTAATCAAAATTATGTATAATATTCAAATAATTTGATATATAATAAAAAAATTTTTTATGGCTACAAATGAACGATTTGATTAGAAAATAATATTCCATAATATCGCAATTTTATATGAAAACTAAGACAGTAGAAACCGGGGAAAATTTCGAAACCACATAGAAGTAAATAGCATTATGATAATTGATGATATGCTAATTATATCAAAAATATGTGTGTAACTTATTAATATGTTTACATATTAAACGTAATATTTTTTACATAAATTGCTAAGTATTCGTTCGTAGATAAAATAAAATTGTTTTGCTTTTCAAACGTTACTTTTTTCGCTATCGTATATAAAAAAAAAATGACCTCTTAGAACTCTTTTGAGTGGAAAGGGGTCACCTCTTTACTGTCAAAACTCGTACATAAAAGAAACAGAAAAGAAAAATTCCACTATTATTACTCTACAGCCTATACAGTAAATATACCGATATAAAAGTTTTCGTAAAATACAATTTTGTGTTATAGACGTTATCTAAACAGCGTTCTGTGTGTGTGTGAAATTTCGCATCGCTGTTATGCCACCTTCTGTGTGATGTAATACCAAAACGTTATAGACGTTATCTAAACACCGTTCTGTGTGTGTGTGTGAAATTTCGCATCGCTGTTATGCCACCTTCTGTGTGATGTAATACCAAAAGTCGGTCGTATTATGTTACGTCACCGAGGACGATAGCCGACTTCGCTCTGCTGGTCGTCCTAGCTTTTTATTATAAAACAAAAATAATCGGGAAAGGATGGCTAAATTGGTGATTAGCATTTCTCTTTCTACGAATAAATAAATAAAATAAATATTTTATTTATTTTTTAAATAATTTGCGGATGAAAACGAAAATCTTATAAAAATTACTACGCAATAAATTTATGTAGAATCACGAATGTTAACAGTAAATATGAATTTCTCGGATGGAGAAAGATTTAAATTTATTAAAATGAATTTTTTTTATGATAATGATTTCATAATATTAAATATATGCATGTATTTATGTAGCAATGCCTGTTTATATATATAAAAAAAATTGGCAATCCGCAGGCATGAATCGTTAACGAATTCAACGCTTTTGTTAAATATAATTTTAAGTTTAAAAATTATTATTTCTGTTAATGTTATCAGTGGCATATTTAGAATTTTGTAAAGTTCTTAGTTGGGTGTGAATACCAAAAACGAAATGCTTATCTTTGTCTCTCGAAGGAAGCGAAATAGGTAACCGCACTACACTTGTTAAGTAAAATATTTACTTGTTTACTTACATTGTTTACGAAAATTGTAAAATAACTGAAAAACATATTATGATGCCGATACTGCAGCACCATTAACACACTTCTACAATTTCTATTCTTAAATTTACTATAATAAATTAGTTTTATTCCATCCAAAGTGGCTTCTGAACATGGCCGACCATCTCGCTACAGATTGAAGTGGAATAAATTGTAACATATCATTGAAGCATCTTCAATTTTTTTTTTTTTTAATGAGAAAAACGTTCATTCGTATGTTTTACTAATCGGGTGCCAGAAAAATCAAGCATAATATAAAGTAGAGAGATCCTGTAATCATTAATATCAAAAAATATAAAATTAATGATTAAGTAATTTTTTTTCTTTATAATATAACATCGACAGACAAATTTTCAGTACTCGTATTATATTGAAGTCGACTGGAAAGGAGAAATTTCATGAGATTCATCTAAATAAGCAAAAGTACTGGTTGAATAAAAATAAAAAGTGAATAAATAATAAAACATTTAATCGTTTTTTACACTTTTAAATCGAAATCGTTTGCCAATTTTTAAGAAAAACAGTCTTATTTAATCTCTTTTTTTTGGGTCCACGAAATTTTCCAGGGACTAAAATCATAGAACATTCAAATTCTATAAAACTCTTCCTTAATCATGCTATCGACGTATGATCTAATGCTTAATTGGGTTTACGTAATCTGCTTTCGAGTGGCAGCTGTTCGATATTTTAAAAATTTCAAGAAACGTTTGAAACTTGCAATTGGACGATATTAATTTGAAAAATATTTTAAATTGAAATAAAAAAAAAATTAACAATTAAGAAATTTTCTTCCTCTAAAAATTTGATTACGTATTTTTAAATTGGCATCGATCTGAGAGAAAATTAGCGCCATCGTGCGCCCGTCGCCTAAACTACAATACATTTTATTCCATGGAAAGGACGTGTATATCTTTTTTTTTTGCTACGTGAAAAGGAGTAAAAGGACAGAAGTTGCTATATTAAGAATTTTCCACGAGAAAGTGATGTTTGTAAATTCGAATCATTTTTGCATCCGAGTTCTTCCTATCCGTTTAAAAGAATCGCATCCTTCTAAAATGAGCAGTAACAAGGCAGATATTCTTTTCCACGCTTCTGCATACGACATATTGTTTTATTTATAACAAAAGCGACGAATCTTTATAACGAATTAATATTATATTAACATTTCTATAATAATCTTAGTTTAAATTTATTAATCATAATTTTAAATGGCCAGTTTAATTTCGAAGAATTTATAATCAAAATATACCACCCTTCCCGGTAGGATTCTACTTTGACTGTCTCGTGTTTTCGCGTCTGACGATAATGCGATGCGTATACGAATAATGTGAAGTCGCATTATAGCGCGCCTTAATGCCTGATAAAGTAAATCTTAACATGCATTTTACATGCGTATTAAAAATCTACGCGCATAGATGCACGCAGCGCTGCGAAAATGCGAGGCAGTCAAAGTAGAATCTTACCCAAACGCCGCCCAAAGTAAAAATTAAGTTTTCATCTTTATTCTGATGAGATAATATAAAGATTAATAATATTAAAAATAATGCTAATAACAATCACGAAATATTTAGGATTAAATTTAATGTAACGTAAACACGGAAAGATCTCTTCAACGATTAAATAGGCCTACACGTATTATATAGCCCAAAGCAGAACAGGCGAGTAGTTTTTTTTTTTTCTTCCAAACACTATTAAGTTTATGGAAATATTAACTACCATTTATAAAGATCTTATCAGTCCAAAATGCAATTCGATTTAGAAACACCGGGCGGAGCTACAAACAAAATACCTACTCAATCTTCCACAAATATACTTGCACAATCTTGCGGGAAGAAAATAGATCAGAAAATAAATGTTACATTTCTATAAGCTGGTAAAAGTAAATTTAGAATCTTTATATAAACTACTCTATGTAAAGAAATCTATAAAGAGAGACTCCCTTTATATAAATTCCGTCTTTATTTTTTCTTTATAGAAACGTACCGAGTGTACCAAGATCGACCATCACTTTTTGCAGCGGTTTTCAGTCTTTTTTTCTGTTGAGGAACACATTTTAATATTTTAAAATTTGGCAGCACACCTAAATATTTTAAATAATAATTTAGATTTAACAACGAACTTTTATTATTTATTACATTCATATTATAGGCATACTCGTACACGAGATCATTAAATGGCGGCCCTTATTAAGTTATAGTGCCACCTGCCGATTTTATCTTTTTAGACAAACTCTAATTTTAATTTAATTTTTATTCCTTAATTTTTAAATTATGAATAACAACATAAAAAACTTTTGACTGTCGCAGAAATTCGACGGTTAGATTTTTCTAACGATACCCTATTTACCGCAGAAATTCGAGGGGTAGATTTTTCTAACGATACCCTATTTATAGGAATCTGTACAGTAGCTCAATTGCAAAAAATCCAACCAACCACGTTTAATATATACTAGACGCCAACCCGTATTAATATATACTAGACGCTCATGTAAATGAGCGGAAATATAATCTTGTGATTTAATTTAATAATACTGTATATAACGACGAAATACACCTCCGAACTCGTATAGGGAATCTCAACATCATTGAGGGAATCGTAAAATGGCATCCATTATTACGTTACAGCGCCACCTGAGGACATTGTCTTTTTTAGAGGAACTACAATTTCAATTTAATTTTTATTCTTTAATTTGTAAATTATTAATAACAATAAATAATTTTGACTGTCGCAGACATCCGAAAATTAGACCTTTCTAAAGATACCATATAGAAATGGGTACAGTGTTCGACTGAAAAAGGGACATCCAGTCAGCCAGCCACGTTTAACTATTAATATATATTATGATTCATACAATTCTTATACATACTTGCAATTCTTAATTTTTCGCAGCACATCAGTGCCGCCAAACCTTGCGATTTCAACACAAGAGTCAGTGGTTGAGACTTTTCGTGTGTGAAATCGCGGAATGAATAAAGATTCGGTAGTATAAAATATAGTTCTCACTATTATTTTACTTGTAACTCGACCGTATAACCAATATCAACAGAGTATAAATCTGTCTTATACCGGAACCGGTCCAGATCCGAGATAAAGACTAGTAAATTGCAACTTTAAAAACTGTTTTAAAAAGAAAAACTTACTCGAAATTTTGGAAAAAGATGCCGCTCACTATTAAATTAATAATGACGTTAACTTCGATCTCTCTCTCCCACTTTGAATTAATTAGTTTACTGTATTATACGAGACAGGTTTTTTTTTTTAATCGTTTCGGATGCTTTTAATTAAGCGACTTATATTTATCATATATCGAAAAAATAAATTCTATTATTATTATTATTATTTATCAGTATTGTTGTTGTTGTGGGAATGAGTAAAAATATTAATATCAGTATAATTCTTAAATTTGAAAGCATTAAAAAACTTTAACTGAAGACATTAATTATATCAACAAAATCATTAATGGAAGTTTCATTTCAGAACTAATTTTGCATTCAGTTTTCCCAATAACTTAAAAAAACACATTATTTTCGCATTGTCAAATGCTGAATTGAAAAATATAAATGTTGTTATTTCCATTCAATGAATAATTTTATCAAGTTTTTCAATTAAGATTTATTTATTTTAATTTTTTTAATGTAAATTTTTGAAGTGCTCACTAAGGGATATGTTTAATCAGATCTCGATAGTTTATTTTATTATTAAATAAATAAATTAGCATATATATAGTGTTGAAAACTAGCTACTCGAAATGTAGTAGGTTAGATTATTTGTTAATTTAACACTGACACGTAGGATTCGGCAATGTTAAATTAACAAATAATCTAATTAGCAGCTCATATTTTGTACAGAATAATTCTTACTTTGATTAAATATTAAAATAAGATTATTATGAATCTTTGATTAAAAAGTTAAATATAAATTTTGCCGATTTTATTTGCGAGTTAATGATTAACAGCGTGACTTTGATGTTATTGAGATTAAATAAATGGTTTTGCGCTATATATATAAACATTTCTAAAAAAATTAATCAAAGAAGAAGAAAACTTACTTAAAAATTGGACTTATATAAGGTAACTAGTAACAGATATTTATTTTGTTAGTATTATGCGAGTTTAGTTTCGTGCTGCCATCACGAGTTGGATACGTTTTACCTGTGTGAACTTACGTATCTGCATCTGCATGAAATTTCGATAAAAATCAGTCAAGCATTTAGTCATGCTCTTAGAATTACTTTTCAATCTTATATTTATATAATAAAAATAACTTACAGAGACAGTAAAAATATGCTTAGAATTTCTCTATCAAAAGAAATTATCAATATAAATATCATTATATGCTCAATGTGAAACATTTTTTGATGGATTAATTCCATATATTACTGCAAAAAAAAACGTGTTTGTCAATATTTTGATTCATATAAAAGTATCTTTTATTGCTTGTACAAGTATATTTTATAAATTCATCCTATCTATAAATCAAGTTTAATTATTCACTTGCCATTTTTATTGTTACTGGACACTGTTCGGGAAGCATCTTAAAATCAATTATTGCTTTCCGAAATCCATTTGTTAAATAAATAAACATATAAAAAGTATATTTTACTTTTATCGACGCGTAATACTTTCTAAATTTTAAATTTAAATGGATAATTATTTTTAATGAGCGAGTATTATCGTATAACGTAGTTGCATTGGTTATGGAGAACAATACCTTGTCCTAAAATGTTTATTGTACTTTTCCGGAATACTTTGCTATGATCGGAAATTGACAGAACTTTAATTTTATGTTTTATATCAGAAACTCAAACACAATAAAGAGCCAGTCAATTAGATTGTATATCAGACGCGGTCTGTATTCAATATTAATAAAATGGCTGCGTAATTTCAGTGTTGCCAACATTTGATTAAGAAAAATTGTACAAACAATTATAAGTTTTACTTTTGTTTAAAACTGACATAAAACATTTAGAAGTTTAAATTTTTTTTCTGTTTTAATCCCGTAAGATATTAGAAAGATTGATTTTTAGAAAAGAAATCAGCACGACCGCGGATCGCCAGTTTGGACTCCTGCTCTATGTACTTACGCTTACATTTTGTAATTAAATATTGTATACAGCTTTAAAGTTTATTTAGTTCATTAACTTCAAAGCAGAAATATCTTTATTTTCACGACTATAAACAAAATAATTAATAAAGCAGTATAATTTTTTTTTCTTATAAGTTTTTTTTTTTTTAATCAAAATACCTAATATTAATTTTTTCATAGAATATTTGCCAATATATTTTGAATAAACTGGAAATTGTAATTATTCCAATTCTTCTCGAATATATATGCATTTAAAAGATAAATTTTAATATTAAACTTCCATAAAAACTAAGTATAGTTAATGTTTAATTAGCTTGGTGTATAAAAATTAAAAGCTTTGATAACCTTTTATACCTTTATTATAATACTACATGCCTATTTTTTTCTATTCTTAGAGAAAAAATTTCTCTTTAATTCTGTTGGACAATTTCGTTGATATATAGTATTTCTGACGCATAGATTGTCGATACGGACATTATTTTTTAGTTCGAAAAGAACAGGAAAGTTTATTTCTTGTAGTTTCGCACTAACATTTCGATAGAGTACTGAAGAACTTCTAAATCCGTGATAAACTGAAATAATCGATTGGTAGATTTAGCGATTTTTATTTTAAAAGCGCCACATATCGGCATTCGTTTCCGTTTTTTTTTTTTTTTTAATGCATACACAAAAATTTTCAAAACTGGGCGGATGGAGAAGTTTATATTAAGGCTAGGTTATATACATCGTAAAGGATAATAGCTGTACTTAAAACCTCTTTTGCGAAGAGCTTTTTAATTTCGAAGATTAAAAAAGATGACGACGCCGCCCGATTTAATAATTTATCCTAATCAAAATCATAGAATATTTCCGGGCCAAAAATGGTATATATATGTATATATTTTTTATTGTAGCCGTAAAGATTAAAGATGAAACAAAATCGATTATGCCGGGTTGCTTAACGAGTGTGGCGGAGATTGATTTGTACTCTGTGATAGTTCTGACGGAACTATTATAACGTTTGATGAAAGGCGTATTCCGGGTCTTCGACTTCCGTTCCGGCGTCGGACTATTAATGGCGCGTGGGAACCGCCCAAACCCGTTCGAAAGTCACGTGATTGCATTATCGTTAGGTCTGCGTAAATGGTCGCTGCGATACTAACCACTGTTAGTTACCTTCTGGGCGATGATTCTAGAAGGAAACAACCTAAACCATTTAAATGTTAGCATTTCTTAAATCATACTGAAAAAACTTACAGAAAAACTTGAATATTTTTTAATTTATGAAAAAATTATTCAATTTTAAACGAATATGATGTACACCTTTATATATTAATGCATTATAGTATAGAAGATCTCGTCATAACAGTAAAAATGACGTGCGACATCACGCGCCAGTGAGTTATGGCGGAGTTGACAACTGCAGCTCGATTACGTTTCAGAATACTTTATTATTTTTCGTTTATTTTATTTTATTAAATAAACGGAGTACAAAAATAGTACTGAACGAGTTACAATAGAACTCTCTAGTGTACTCGCCAATAAAACTACAATTATGATATTGATTTCTATTGCAGTAAAACTGATTAAATGAAATTCCAGCTCTAACAAATTATTTTATTTAATTAATGCATTATATACATAGTATAGAAGATCTCGTCATAACAGTAAAAATGACGTGCGACATCACGCGCCAGTGAGTTATGGCGGAGTTGACAACTGCAGCTCGATTACGTTTCAGAATACTTTATTATTTTTCGTTTATTTTATTTTATTAAATAAACGGAGTACAAAAATAGTACTGAACGAGTTACAATAGAACTCTCTAGTGTACTCGCCAATAAAACTACAATTATGATATTGATTTCTATTGCAGTAAAACTGATTAAATGAAATTCCAGCTCTAACAAATTATTTTATTTTTTTAGAAAATTTGATTGTACGTATATGTAGCATTTCTGTAGAGATTACATAATGCTCGAAAATGTTCCTTCTATGTATTTTTTTCAAAAATTTAGACATCTTAATAAATGTATCTTTCTTCTGTATTGATTGATATTGAGTACAGTATTTGTTATATGGATAAACAGATATATAGTTTTTCCATGTAATAATTCCAATAAATAGATGTCCTTGAGTAGATTGGTAAGCTATTCAGAATATATAGATATTTTAAAGTAGTATATAGATTTTTAATACTTCTTCACCAGTTACGACTGTTTTATGTAACAAATAATTAGTATTTTTTTAATAAAATTTTATATTATTAATACCGCATACAGTACATTTATTTACATTTTCAGCGCTCTAGTTTCGAAATTCAGTAACATATATATTTTATTTTCAGCGAGTCACATCTATAAAATAAATTGGTATTTTATACAAATTTTATGTTATCGAAAGCAAAGCGTTGTCGCACGGAATACACGATATTTTAATGTTAATTTGTAACGAGATCGATGCGCACGGAATTTGCTCGAAATTCGCGTGTCATACGCACCGAGCAACGTGATGGACACACAAATCATTGCGTGTAAATAACAATAATACTTACGTAATTTCACATTCCAAAGATATACGCATTTATTATGCGTGCAAAGTTTCGGGTCTCCAAGTTTTGTGATTGCGAAATTATTATTGAAAGACATGATCAGTTCTTGTCAATAAGACATCATTAAGTAACTATCATGTATCATGATAGTAATTTAATTTAATGAAAAGAATAAATACTCTGATTCAATACAAAAGTTCTCTTATAGTAGTTTATATTATCAGTGGCGTACCCAGAATCTTTGGTACCTGAGGCGACAATTTTGCCCCCTCACTCACTCCAAAAAAATACATCTATTTTAACTTTTGACACATATTTTCTTAAATAATTTTAAAGAAATGACACTGATAAAAAAATTTACACAAATATTTGGTGAATAGTAATGATATTCCATGCTTCCCATTCAACTTAGTGTCCGGGGCGGACCGCCCCCCTCTGGATACGCCACTGATTATTAGTCTTATAAAGTGTTGACATTTAGAAGAGTTAAAATTAACCAAGTGTTTAAAATAAAATAAATATATCTTTAACAAAAATAATTCCTTTTTTTTTTCTTTCAGAATGAGAGAACCATCCCACTCCGATCGACCCGTTTCTACTAACAAAATAAGAGAATGAGCACAATTGTTGCCCTACCGAAGCACGGCGAAAGTGGTACAGATCGAAAAGGGGGCCGAAACACCCAAAAAATCCCTAGTGGACTAAGGAACAAAGGCTAAAGGTTTACGAATATAGAGCCGCAAAGTTCCGTTGGTTACAAACCGCGCATGGAGTTTGACGTTGTGCCTGGCCTCGCCGCAGTCTGCGACGCGACGCGTACCGTTCCCGTGCTCCGCTACCTATGACGCCTCTGTATCTCGTAAACTTTTGACCCCTGGTCCACTAGGGATTTTTTGAATGTTTATGCCCCCCTTTCTATCTGTACCATTTTCACTGTGCTTCGTTAAGTGCCAGAGAATGATATTCATGCCTTCTACAGTATACTTATAGGCTTAGACTGATAAATAGGTCTTCCATTATAATGTTTTGGATTTTTAGACTTGTTTTGCCGGTCTATTAATGAAAATTGTTATTGTCAATTTGTAAAAAAGGAAACTATATCACCTTTTATTAATAACCAAGAAAATGTGTATAATTTTAAGAATTTCTAATAACGAATAAATATGATCAAATATTTTTGTACTTTATTAAAAATTAAATGCTTCATTGCCAAAAATCTATAAATGACATCAGTAACCATCAGAGAGGGGCAACAGACGACTGCTACGTCCTTCACGATTTTAGGGGCCTTAATTTATAATTCAACATGTTAGAAAAAATATGTTTATATATTTTTATACTGTTGGAGTTTCGGTGTTTGTCAAAATTTGAAATTCTCTATCAATGTTTTCTCTTTTCTTGTATACTTACCACTGTATATTATATCACTGCTAATAAATTTAAAACATGCAAAGCTTCTGTGAAATAAATCAATGTTATAATACCATTGTTTTATTTTAAATTTTGAAGGACCTCAATAATATTAGTTGTCCAGGGCCTCGCATTTTCTCTGAAAGGCGCTGAATGGCATATATAATTCTTACATATTATTCAGATTAGAAAATGCAGTAATAGCTAATAGGGTACAATTATCGCCTTACCGAAACACGGTGAAAGTGGTATACATCGAAAGGGGGGCTGAAACACGCAAAAAATCCCTAGTGAACCAAGGGTCAAAGATCAAACGTTTACGAGATATAGACCCGCAAAGTTCCGTTTATTATAAATGGCGCATGTGGTTTGGCGTTGTGCCTGGCGTCGCTGCGATCTGCCTCGCGACGCGTTCCCGTGCTCCACTACCTATGCCGCCTAGATGCCTTTGTATCTCGTAAGTGTTTGATCTTTGACCCCTAGTCCATTAGGGATATTTTGCATGTTTCAGCCTCCCTTTCTACGTGTGCTACTTTCGCCGTGCTTCGGTAAGGCGACAATTGTACCAACCAAAGTCTGTAGAAAATGTACTCTATGCATAGGACCAATAATTTATTTCAAAAATTTTCTGACACTTCTTCATAAATACAATCACAATAAATGGCTTAATAAATTCTTATTTAACTGAAACGTTTAACAAATTACGAGCCAAATAATAATTATTATAGCCAATAAGTAGCCAAATAATAAAATTATGTCAAAAATTGTTTTCATTATACAAAAGACTAAATCTGTTATTTTATATTAAAATCTGGATTAGTTTAAACTTGAAATAGAGGATGAATTAAATAATATCAAATTTATATTCTCAGAAATATTTTTAATCTACAAACTTTATCACTTCGTAATTTAACAGTTAATTATCACGAATTATAGTTGTACGATTTTCAATGGTGTTGTCCGGCTTTCGAAGATTATCTTGAAAGTGCTTACAATCTTCGTACTTTGGTTAGTTTATTCTCATCACAGCCTTGTAAATAACTGAATGTACTTAGCCTATCGAAATCATTGTAAAATAATTTTATAAACTTGTTATATATGCTATTTAACTCGTGCAGTTTCAGCGATTTTGTTATTTTTTTAATTCGTTATATTTATTTTTATAATAAATTATATTATTATTCTAATATAATTTAGAAATTTCATGTTTTAAAATTAATTTAATGAGACACTTGTCGTCGTGAAGATTTAAATTTATTCTTGGGATCTGAAAAATAATTTTATTACTGATAACCGCCCTTTAAACCTTGTATTTATTTATTTACTTTGCATAACTTGTTTTTGTTGAATATTTGTATGTGTATTTTTCATATTAACTAATAAATAAATAATAGTAATAATAATAAAAAATACTGTATTATTATTATTATTATTATTATACTAGAATAAGCCGCATCAGTACATTAGCAACAGTAGCCAGCGCCCCCTGTTGTCAAATTTGAGATTTCTTACAAACATTCTACTCTAGTTTTATATTAATTAAATTAAATTAATAATAATAATAACGGGAATTAATATCAATTAATTAATTAATCTGATTAATAATAATAGAAGCAATAGAAAGCATGTACCTATAAAAATATGTATTATTAATTAACAGCAGCAATAATGCATATATTATATAATCATACATATATGTTATTTATAAGCATTTTATGTCAAGATTAATAAATAATTATTATTTATTAATCTTATTTATAAGGAGTCGTCAATTTGATAAGGGGGCATTGTATACTGATTGTTGCTAGAGTTCCTATATATAGAGAGAGTAGCGCATTCCTTTGCGCTACTAGATGTCGCTAAATCGGCTATTTTATATCCTGTTAAGTAGGGAATTATTATTGCATTCATAAGCTTTCTGGTTATATATATATATAGAGTAGCGCATTCCTTTGCGCTACTAGATGTCGCTATATCGGCTATTTTATATCCTGTTAAGTAGGGAATTATTATTGCATTCATAAGCTTTCTGGTTATTTTTTAAGAACATGCTTTGTTATAGTGCTGTAAATTGTTTTAATCGAACAGAAAAGTGTCATAGATTCTTTCCTTTGCCGCAAAGAAATTAGAAAAAGAAGTAGTTACAAAATATTAGAAGGAAAACTTTTCCAAATATGATCTTCGTTTGCCAGATAAGCAACTCTTATATTTATAAATGAGAAAAGAAATATGTTATTATGGTTTTCTTTCCGTAAAGTTATCCGTGATTATCGATCGGCAGGATATAAAATGGCGGCCGAATGCGGTATTCTATATATCTAGGAATTCTAATCGTTGCGATCATGGATGTATTCAATGCAAAACTTCCTTGCTTAACGGGGTGAATTATATATTTATGGCTGCGGTGCTTATATATATGGAGTTAGTCTATCAAATTTTGCATATCTTTTTAAAAGCTAATTAAAATAATGAAACTAAACTGATGATAATTCTATATTTCGAAATTACAACTTTTATTTAAAAGATGAGAGGTAATCATGTTAATTGGTGGTTAAATTTCTTATTCAAATTTATGTAACAAACCGATTTAAACGGATAAACAGTCAAATTTAAAAATTCATATAATTTTTTCGTATTAGTTAAAATATAATTGAATAGTTTATATTGATTCAGAAGATGTTCATTGTTCTAGTAAAATATATACAGATATATTTTTAATCTAAACATATGACGTAAAATCGATGGTAATAGTTCCTGATCGTCAAAGTTTGTAGAGTTTAGACATAACGTAATCAACAGCTTATTATGGTGGACTCTCGATTTTACGAACTCGTTCGGACCTCCAAAAAAAAAGTTCGTAAATGGGAATGGCATTAATTAACTTTAGGAACGCTTTTGGATCAAATATATAATTCGTAAAAACGTGTAGTTCGTAAGTTTGAGGTTCGTAAAAACGCGAGTCCACTATAATTATTAATTGGATGTATTTTTCGTAACTAGTATTCACATTTTTAAAGTGGATATATCGAAACATTTTTTAATCATTTCGTATTTATACATGTAAAAAAATTATTGACGTAATACATTATTGCGTGTAGAGTAGATTAATTAAATCAGCATCTTAACAAAGGCGGAACAAGCAGAGCACTCACCCTAGATTCAAAGAAGACAAGGGCGCAAAACAAGGCTTTCAATCTGGCGAAAGCTTTTTTGGGGCATAAAAATGTGTATGCACTTATGGGGCCTAAAATGCATTTATCTCTTTTTGGAACATACAAAATGCATGTGCCTTTGGCGCAGAAACTTCTAGTTAGGATGCTGATTAGAAGGCATGCAGATTTTATTCTAAAATCTGCATATGAACTCTTCACGTCATTTCGAATCCAATCTAATCTTTGAGTTGTGCATTTAAATATCTTATTTGACTTTCCACTCTCATTCAACGAATAATTATAAACTAATAATAAATATGGTTCCCATATTCAACTTGTCATTATAGAAATATTCTGAGGCTGAGCGACTAAAAGTAATATAGTCGATGATACAGTCCAGGCATGTCAAACATGTGGCCCACTGGCTTCATGCCCAACATTAAAGAGTGCTGGCTCATGCCAGTAAGCGGGCCGCACTAAACAGTGTGGCCCGTTTACTGGCATTAACATTTTTTAATAGGCCCTAATCATGTATTCTACATAATTTAGTTATTGTCATAATTAGTAAACAAGGTAATTGTTTACTAATTATGACAATGACTATTGTTGTATTGTTATACAAAAAAAACATCATTAATTCGAATAAATTTAAATAAACTTAATTTTTTTTTATTTAAAACAGAGCTATTATTATAAAATATAAACAATTGGGAATGCAAACCATCGCTTTGTCCTTTAATGGGGCCTTTCAATATTGTGCTGTACTTATAAGAGTCTTCATAATAATTGAGTTTGATACTCTTGATAAAGGCCTTTAAATTGTAAATGACGTTGTTCGGAGATCCGAAAAATTATAAAAAAAAAATATTAATAAATTCGTTATTGTATACATCTAATAAGTCATAAGCTTATTTATCCAACTGTAAGGATGCTATTTCTGTTGAAATTTGGATCCAGACTGATCGATGCATTAAAATATTTATAAAAATTTAAAATGTTTCGATGTTTACAGCTTAATACAGTTTTTATACGCTTAGCTTAAGTTATTTTTCCTTTAATGTACAAAAGATGCAAAAGTAAATGATATTAGAAGAGTTATAAATAAATTCAAAAGTATAATCACAATTACAAAGAAATATATCAAGATGATGGATTTAAAATGGATTAAACAATGTAGTTCTAACTACAAAAGATCTAAATGTTTATTTACTTTGGATTCAAATAAAATTTCCATAGATTTGAGTTGGCACTAATGATTAAAAACAAAAGGACTATCAAAAGGTGTTGCATCTATCAATTTTTCCATAAATTTTATATGAATTTTGACACAAGGTATGGTTTATATATTCTATATTGATTGTTTTGTCAAAGAAAGAATATTAATCAGTAATTTTATATAAGAATATACATATACAGATGAATACATTAAATGTTTATGTAGTGACCATAATAAATAATTAGATACTGTTGCATAAATAAGTATACCATACAAAATTATTGAATGACAGCTGAGAAAACAAAAAATATTAAAGCAAATTTATTATTTAAAAGTCCTATTATTATTATAAATCCTATTTTTCCTCCTTTTATTTTAATCTATCCAATATTGTTAACTCAAATTTTTTAAAGCAATTTATCAATCTATGACTATTCCAAGAACCGAATGAGGTGATTTGAAATCAATTGAATATTTATTTTTCCTCCTTTTATTTTAATCTATCCATTATTTTATCACTAATATTGTTAACTCAAATTTTTAAAGAAATTTATCAATCTATGACTATTCCAAGAACCGAATGAGGTGATTTGAAATCAATTGAATATTATTGAAGCAATCAAACAGGTTATTAATATTAAAAATATGTTAAGATAATGAATTTGATATACATTATCATAAAAGTATTTTAAATTCATTATCTTAAAATAGGTAATTATGTTTAAATATGAAGTGAATGAACGATCTAGGCGTTTGTTCCGTATTTTTTACTTTTACGGTTTAGTTTTCGTATCGAATATATTTTTTGAGAGATATTATATTTTATAAACTGACAAAATGTTAATAATGACCGGAATAAAAATATGTGATAAAAAAGTATGCTAGCTGCCTGTAGACATCCATAATGACTCGCGCCATACGTACTCGAAAGAAGGTACACATATCGATTACCTCTTGATCAACACCTAATATAAACATTTTTGGAAGACCAGATGATTTTCGACTGTTAGTAGTTTCGTATCTGCGTTACAAACAATAAGCAGGATGAGAAAGTTGTCAACTACACTACATTACCAGCTCTAGAGCTTTTTAGCGCCCCGAACTAAAATTTTAGTTGCGCCCCCTCAGTCATCAGTTTTGAAAATATTGAATAAATAAATTCATAAAAATATCGCACCTTACAGTCCGCTCACCGTTTAAATTATGTGTAAAAAATAATTGTGTCTTACTACAATAATAATAATAACTAAACACAAAATGTGCCCTTTGGAACTTCTTTAAATATCGGCACCCTGAGCGGGCCTCCGCTCGATCGTATGTTGAGCCGGCCCTGCTACAGTAACGATATTTTTCATCACGTCAATGAAATTTCAATATCGAATTAGATAATATTAATTATTTACCACATAAATCGATCGATTTTAAAAGAGTTTAAGGATGGAAAATCGAGTTCTTTTGACTATCGATTGGATACTTTTCGAAAACGATGCCGATATTTAGAGACGTATACCGAATTATTTCTGAGGAAAGTATCAGATTAAAAGTCCGGTGAGATTTTCCCAAAATAGTTTCAAGAAAGAACAAAACACGTCCGAAGGTTGAAATGATTCCAAATATATTTAAATGATTACAATGTTTTAGTTAAGTAAATGCTATAAGTTATTATAAGTTCTTAAATATCCTATAGCATTGAATCGATGTCATATATCTATCTAAATGCCGTTTAAATAAATTAAAAAGTTATTTTATTTTTAAAGTTTCCCATATAGTTTTAATGTTACATAATTTATTTACGTTTATGTAGTTTATAATATTTAAAAACAATATAAAAATGCTAGTTTTAAAGAACTCGTGATACTTATTATCGTTGTTATACGTGTAAGAAAATCTCTTACACTTATCTTCTTATTAGCGAGATATCTCTTTTTTTTTTTTTTTTTTTTTTTTTTTTTTTTTTTTTTTTTTTTTTTTTAGATATCTCTTTTTTTTTTTCTTTTACACGTATTTCTTTCTTACATACGTATCTCTTTTACTAGTTTACATTAGTAAGAGAGATTCGTGAAAGAAATTATACAAGTAAAATAATTACCGTATTGTAAAAGCTATTCAAATTAATAACATTACTAATTTTATAAGTTCTTTTATTTTATATAAAGTAAAAGAGTGTACAGTGAGACCCCGCTTAACGCGGGGGATATGTTCCAAGGAAACAAAGTGCTAAATGAAACAGCGTTAAATGAGGTTATTTTAACACGTAAATAATGAGAATAGGTGAAACAGGACAGTGAATAAAAAATATTTACATAGCATTTTTTTTTATTTTATTTTGTAACATGTATTATTACTATCATAATATATTAATTATAGACATTTTTTATTGCTAATATCGAATTTGTATTCACAAATCATTCGTGAATAATTCTTAAAATTAGAAAAAAAAAAGTTTTATAGACAAAAAGTAGTAATCAGATTGCAGTAAACTATAAACAATGAAAAAATATTGATGAAGAATAACCTTTTAACATCAAGAACTATAGTTTAAAGTGGCAGCATCCAGTTTAAAACTAAAATGGGATAATTATTATTTTTATTACTATAAAATAACATTGATGACAGATCATAAATATGAACTCTGACCGCATCAGACTTTCGTATGTGCACTGCACTGGATATCAAACTCACTGTGAGACGGCATAGGAGTATCGATGCAACAAATTCTTGCGATTTCGGATTTATGTAAGAAAAACGGTTTGAAAATCCGCGCCAAAGTGAATCAATAAAAATATAGAATACGAAAAAAAACCGCGTTAAGCGGGGTCTTACTGTATATAGTATTATGTATGCTGTACTATGTGTAATAAAACATCATTCTCAAATGCATTCGAAAAGATTTTTACTTATGAATTAAAGCTTTTATTATTTATTTATTTATACACAATAAAGAACAAGAGTTTTCAACAGTAAACTAAATAAAAATTCAGAACTGTAATATTCTAAACAGTATCTTAATCTTACAAGAAAACATTTTTTTCTTTCAAATAATCTAAAATTACTATCTTGTATGCTTTAACTTGCCAGAAAGGCAAATTCTCTGCTTCAGAAAAGAAGGTACTACATTGGAAGATTATTGATATCAATAAAGTTGAAGTTTTTATATTTATAAGATGTCAAAAAATTTTTATAATTAAAAAAAATTATGAATATATAATACGTTAATACTTTGACAATAAGTACTCGAATTTGGACTTTTCGTAAGATAATAAAATCAATAGCCAGAGTGTATTATTTAATGAGGTAAGAAGAGAATTAGAAGCAGATGCATATACAAGCGAAGCATATAATAAAATAGAGAAAAATTAAAAAAAAAAAATTGAAAACTAATAAATAGAAAATGTTTACGAAAAAGGGCAGATGTTTCTGTTTATATATATTGTATTTTTACTTGCATTTTATTTCAAATTTTAACTGTATTTATTTTATTTTTTTGCAGTTAATAAATTGAGATCCATCATTAACTTCTGCTATATACAGTATTTATGTAAATAAATAAATAAATAAATAAGACACAAAAGAATGTTAAGGAATTAATTGGAAAAGAGAAATCGGATGTTTTATAAAATGCCTATTTTGAGCGTTATTTTTGGTTGCTGTTATGGCATTTATTTTGTATTTTGTGTTCTTCCAACCCATTTTGTCGATGGCCGGAAATTGTTCTAGAAAAATATCTAGTCTTTACGCTCATTATCGTTCGGAAGGACATTCTGGCAAAATATAAACATTGTTTTCTAAACACTCCATATTAGCCACAGGCTTTTTGGCGCCGGTGTGGCCGAGCACTGCGGTTTTTTTTTTCCTTACTGGCAAAAACCAGCTTAGTGAGACAATGACTTTAACGCAATATTACGACGACCATCTGTAGCACCAATAGGTATAAATTTTATATTCATTTATCCAAGTGTACAGTGTTTTAACTATGCTAAAGAGATATTTTTAGAGAAATTTATTTCCTCAATATTTTCATCATATTAACTGCAGTATTATAATAAATTATTCTCCCCGCCACATGGAGGTGTTACTGTCGATATTGAACAGTTATCTATAAGCCTAATTTAATTCTATAATTTTATTTTTTATTGAGTACTAGCCGCGATACCCGCGTTGCTCAGGTATTTCAGGTACAAAATACAGTCTATGTGACAACCGTTATCCATCATAACGTCAGCATCTATGTTGTATATTCACTGAAATTAATTTAAATGAATATATAACATAGATTAGATTAATGTTACCGAATGTTTTTGGCGGTGGTCACTTTTTAGAGCCCACCATAAACCTGACTAAAACCCATGTTGGTGTCAACCGGAAGATTGAAGGATTGGGTTGAACGGAGCGGGTCCGGACTTGGTGAATTTATAGACTTTACCGGAAGTCAGTGAAATGAGCCATGCAAAAATGTCATTTTGCCATATAATTCATTTATTATATAGCATTTGGAATCCATTAGCTTTTTATGCTCAATTTTAACATTGATTTAACCAGTATATTATATCGCGATGATGTCATTACCGTGGCGACATGATATCATCGTGACGTCATCAGATACTTCAACGTGACAGCATGAATCTGTTTTTATGATTCCATTCATTGTTACATCATGATGACGTCGTATTTGTGCGACTAAGACGTCATCCCGAATTCGAACGTAACTCAGAAGGATTTATATGAATGTATTTTCGTTGCGACCCCGAAATGGACTACCCCCGGGCTAGTCCGACCGATGGTATCCTGTGTTTTGCTCTCTGTGTCGTGGGAAATCGTTAAGTAAAGTTTGGTCCCCAGAAGTCAAACGGTACAGGAATCTATGCGGAACAGTAGGAAGGAAAACATTGCATTTTATATATACAGTATATCAGCACATTTCATCATGATGATGTCATCACTATTACGAAGAGAAGTCGTCGTGACGTTCATCAGTACGACTATGACGTCAACTCGAATAGAGCGTGATTCTGAAGGCTTTAAATCAGGGGTTCTTAACATTTTGATGACTCCAGACCTCCAATGGATTGTCCAATAGTCCCTTATCCCCTTCACGTGACTGTCGAAATAATCATCACCATTCCTTATATTAGTTGCTAGTATGACTTCCAAATATGTCAACAGCTTGAATTTAGTATATTTTATAGATCGAGTCCCATACCCCCAGTATTTGGTTCCTATACCCTCAAGGGATATGGCTACCCCTGCTTTAAATGAAGATATTTCGCTGCTACCCAAAAATGCTCCTTGGTGACACTGCATCTTTTAAACCAACATCTTAAAAATGTCGAAAATGGTTGCTCATCCAAATTTCAAAATACTCACTTAATATTTTTAGAATCGATTAATATACATTTATGAAATTTGACAGGAAAATCGTGACAGCGATGACAACTTTACATCAATTAACCACGAAACATCAGTAATGTAAAAATGGCAGACGTTTAAATTTCTGATTGAATCCACCAAATAAATTTTAAAAATACACGGTACAATATTTTATTGATTTGCATAAAATTTAATAGAGAGAGAGAGAGAGTCACTCTATTGAAGATGATTAAAGACGTACATTTTAATTTTGCACCTTTAATTATTTTATTTACCTAAAATAATGCACATATTCTGAAAGTTGGAAATTTTTTTTTTTTTTTCGAAATTGCTTATTAAAGTCACATTAAATAAAATTTTGTCTATACGTATTTTCTTTTTAGAATTATTCTTGATAATAGAACCAGTTGACTTCTAAACTTTAAGGCTATAAAAATATAAATGCAAGATTATTAAAGTTAAAAATTGAGGGCACATCTTTCTATGATTCTAATAAAAACATACTGATGACAATTTTTAACATGTAAAAAGTAATTATTAAAATAATATAATTTCGCGTAAAATTATCATCATTGCTGATTGTAAGCTCATATATTAGCTAACTAGCATTTAAAAAGTAGCTTCTATTTTAAAATAATTATTTATTTGTCAATAAATCACTCTTTATTTGATTCCACTGATTTTTCTTTCCAACAATCAATGTCATGTTATACAATCAATATTACACAAAAAATCCAAGAGTGGTGGCATTAAATGTCATTTAATGTTAATTCAAACAATGCCATTTTTTTAAATTGTTACTTTTTATTTTTCTCAAAAGTTATAAGCTTTAAATTTTAAAATATAGTAATTTCTCGTATAACGCGGTACTTATACTACGCGGTTTCGATATAACGCGGTGTACGAATTTATATTAGGGAAATTATCTTTTAGCACACATATATGTAATGCATGCTTATTTTTTTTTGCGCAATGTCAGTTTTTTACCGTTCAAAGTTTTATTGTCGAAAATAACTGAATAATCCTAACCCTACTTTTTCTGTCTCGTATATCGCGATTTGTATAACGCGCATGGAATCTAACATCTACGTTATAGGAGAGCTAACTGTATATAGGATAAAATACAAGGTGAAGAGAAACTTCGTCGTAATATTTTGTGTAGTAATAGGGGACCTCGAAACAAGTGGAAAATGTCTAATGAACATATGGTCTAAATGGCACCGTTTTCGAGTTATAACCCTTTAAAGCTAGCCATCATTTTCGAGTACACAAAGCGTCATGACGCGTCGCATCGCGTCGCTTTCCTACTGACTACCGGATTAGTAAGGCGCGGTTTCCACTGTACGATTTCGTCCAGCACGACGCCGTCCAGTAGCTTCCGATTTCGGACAGCAAAACGTTTACGCGCTCACATAGGCCGTATAACGGATCCGTAACATTTAAAACGTCATTTCGAAGTAGCCAATAACGAATGTTGTAAAAATAAACCAATCAAATACGTCGATAGAAAAAGTTTATTTCATGATGGAGAAAGAGGTTGTTTTATCTATTTCGATCAAATCTATGAGTTTGATAAATATAATGTTTAATTTAACACTTTTGGAAGGAAGATACAATCATATAGTGATGAATAGTGGTGGATAATACACGCTTTGTTATTCTAAAACTAAATAATATTTTATAAAGCAAGAATGAACACGTGCACAAGACCAATTCGATTAGCTGTACTGTATTCTGTTCATGAACTTACCATCTTGTTTAAGTTGGTCCGATATTCTATCCCAAGTATTATTTTTTAATATTTTGTCGTGATATTCTTTTCGGGATTTGTGGTAAAGACAAACGTTTTCACCAACCAAATTTATAAGTATTTCGTCGTTTACCGCCATGTTTTTCAAAGCTCTCGTTTACCACAAAGTAGTTACTTATTGGCTATCGAATCGGTGACGTCAATCCGTAAGGATTCGTATCCAGCATAAAGTAGGATAGAGGTCTAGTCGATCCGTTCCGTGATTTTGCTGTCCGTAAACGGGCCGTTGCTAGGATACCGGCTATACGGATCCGTTTTGCTGGACGAAATCGCACAGTGGAAACCGCGCCTAAGAAGGCGAGCGACGCAATGCGATAGTTAATGGCAACGCGACGCGTCGTGACGCTTTGTAACTAGATGGTGATTGACTAGCTTTAAAACTCGAAAACGGTTCCATTTAGACCAATGTTCATTAAACATTTTCGACTTGTTTTCAGGTCCTCTATCAATACACAAAATATTACGACAAAGTTTTTCTTCACCCTTTATTTTATATTCATCCGTATATAAATACAAGAAAATTATATGTGACTAGATGGTGATTGACTAGCTTTAAAACTCGAAAACGGTTCCATTTAGACCAATGTTCATTAAACATTTTCGACTTGTTTTGAGGTCCTCTATCAATACACAAAATATTACGACTTCACCCTTTTTCTTCACCCTTTATTTTATATTCATCCGTATATAAATACAAGAAAATTATATGTCCAGACCACGCCGGATACTTTCGCTAATTATGACAAATACACGCACAAAATTGATCAAACACGCAAATTATTGGTATATTCATAATTTTCACGCATAAAGAAAGGAAATTTAGTTTTCAAACGCGAAAGTTTCTTATCTCGAATAATTCAAATTTATGCAGATTTTTTTCCTATGTTAAAAGAAAAAAATATTCTTTTAACAATAATTTTTACCATTAACACAGAACGTGTTCACGTAATCGTGTTTTCACGTAACAGATATAATCTTTTAATGTACTTAACATCAAAAGAAAAACCTAATTTCAAATAAGGTGGAACTTTCTGAAAGATTCTGAAATCTGTAAAGCATTTTTCACAGAATTTTGAATATCTCAATTCTTTGAAGATTATAATTAATGCCTTCTACTTTGTATATAGGCAAAACATAAAGAATACTGTATTAATACAACCCGGAATGATAACAGGCATGCAAAGCATACAATGAGGAGATTACTGTAAAATGCCTCCGGGACAATTTATAAAGAAATGCTTCTCATAATAAATAAGTGAATAGGTTTGACATTTAACCCTTTAAAGCTAGCCAATCACCATCGAGTACACAAAGCGTCAGGATGTGTCGCGTTGCCAAGACGCGTCGCATTGCGTCGCTCTCCTATTTACTACCGGGTAGTAAGAAAGCGAACGACGAGTCGTGGTGCTTTGTGTAGTCGATGGTGATTTTTCTGCTGATTTATTATAAGATCGCGATGCTGATTATATTGGTCATGATTGATCGGAAGCGGAATATTACTTTTAAGAAAGATAATATATGCATAACATTTACATACTGGATATATTTATTTTAGGTAGCATTAGAAAGGGGAGAGAGAGCTTGTTCTACAAGTTTGTTGATATTTAAGTGATTAGTTCGTAAGAATTCATTGATTTTTAAGTATCATCATAAAGATGGTTCCTATTAGAATTTAGGCCTGGGTTCACACGCCTAATACTAAAAGTGACGCAGCTTCCGGTTTGTACACTCATCTTCTCCAAAAACTCACCTAATAATACAGTACAAATAAATTTAACGTTTCAGTTTCAGATGTAACTAGTAGCTAATCAGAGTTTAGTATCGTTGACGTATGTAGATAACATGGTTGGACACAAACCAAGAAAAATTTTCGGTTCGAGACCATCGATGTATGTATACTGTACACTCAGATTCTGCACATTTAATGCTATGAATAATAAAAACATTTATTTTATTAATTTCTTTCGTGTTTTAAATTAAATAGATTATACAAATCTTAAGAAAAGTAATGATTAATAAATAATTTTAATATTTGCTTCCTAAACAAGCCGAGAAAGATAAAAATGAACATCCATTAGAGTATCCTCCATATTGAATATGTATACAAATACTAGATGGTGCTGTTTACTAGTCCCTAGATAGTACTGCATTCCTTTGCGCCACCAGATGCCACCAAATCGGCCATTTTATATCCTGTTAGATAGGGAGTTAGCATTGCGTTAATAGGCTTTCTGATTGTTTTTTAAAAACATTCTTGTATAATGCTGTAAATTGTTCTAATAGAACAGAAAAGAGTCGTAGATTCTTTTCTTTGCCGCAAGTTAAAAGAAATTATAGATAAAAAGAAGTGAAATACTGTATATATTAAAAGGTAAACTTTTCCTAAAACGATCTTCGTTTGCCAGGTAAGCAACTGCTGTATTTATAAATCAGAAAATAAATATAGTATTATGGTTTATTTTCCATAAAGTTATCCATAATTATCAATCGGCAGGAGGATATAAAATGGCGGCCGATTGCGCTACTATATCTATCTAGGGACTCCACTGTCGACTTGTTTACGTAGAGCTAAAACATAAACTGAAAGTAACCTGAAACATAACTTGTGCTCGTTTCAGTTTGTTATCAGTTTCAGTTTTCATGTGTAGTATGGAGCTCAGGACTTACATGTATCATATCAGCTGGCTAGAACAGATTATGATAATGAATTATGAGATAACTTATTGGATTTAGATATATCAATATTATAAAAAGATTTCTTAAGGTGCCAGTAATATCGACAAATAAAAGATTAAGTGTCCAATATCATAGTCTTGAAGCAGTCAATTATACAAGATAGTTTAGTTTAGTACGATTAAGTGCTGCAGACAAATTTAAGAGAACGGTAAAGGTAAGATTTCTTCTCAAAGTTATTGTAAGTAATCAATGAAAGCAACAAAAAATTAAAGATGTAGATTTGACTGTAACATTGCTAGAGAAAGAGATCAACATTATCCACATATTTTTGGAGTTCGCATTTCTCCTATTTATATAGTACGTAGGCCTTATAAACGAACATTAAACTAGCTTTTTACTTTTATGACTCGGAAGAAAATAGACTTTATGGACAAAACCGCTGAAGTTTAAAAAATAAAAACATTTTGGAAATAGAATTAAAAGACTTTTAGAGTGATACATTACTCGATTTTATTATTTGGAAAACAAAATTTAAAAAGACTTTTAGTGTGATACATTACTCGATTTTATTATTTGGAAAACAAAATTTAAGCCCCGGCACGATATCCATAGAAACAATCTATCTTTCGATTTCAAAAATCGATAAGAATTTTTCAATCGACATTTAAAAATCGATTTTTACGAAAAAATAATTTTTTCTGACTCTAAATTATTAATTTAATTCGAATTAAACATTCTCCGGTGATCGAATATCCGACGAAATCCTACATGATTTTGAAATAAAAATAACAGCAATTAATCATCAAATAATTTTAAGTGGTTACAATAATTACGCATTCTCGAACGAAATTAATCTCTCAATAATCCGCACTACTTGAGATAATAAAATAAGAGAAATTAAAATCTGAGAACTATAACCTGACGACAGCATCGTAAGTCAGTATTGATTCTATGGAAGAGTATAGTAATACTATAGTAATAAGATTATTATAGGATCCCATAGAGTGAATACTGACTTCCGACAGCGCCTGCTCTAGCATTTATGTCACCCCGGACAAAAAGACAAATTGCCGCCCCTTTAAATATACTTTTTAAAAATATATATCTTTTATTTTAAATAAAAAATCAAATGGTTATCACCACCGACGTAATGCTATTGTGTAACGAAATCGCTTTTTTATAATTAGAGGTAATAAATAAAGTCGATGCATGATATTCCTTCCCATTCCTGTTTCAAACAAGTTGACGCACCGCTCTGCGTGCTATTCTATGCGATGCGCGACTTAAATACCCAGCCTTTTTTGTTATTTAATTAAACATGCCGCTCTTTTATGGTTGTTTTCTTAATTAAGGATTGCAAATATTTTTTAGTAGCTTTTAGGCAAAAACAAAAAATACGAAATGTAATTTTAGCCAAAGAAAAAAATCGATAAATATAAATTTCGATTAAGTATTTAATTTATATTTTGTCACATTCGCAACCAAAATGCCGCCCTTTAGATTTGCCGCCCCTAGAGCGGACCCTGCTTCCGATGCTCTCGAATATATAATAATAAGTAGAAAATATTTTACCAAAAAGAAAAAAGTTTTTGATATTTTTTATTTTTAATTGTGTTTTATTTCAAATTTTAACTGTGCGCTACTTTTTTGATATATATTTTTTTTTTTTTCAGAATTGACAAGTGGATCAAAATTAAAGCTGATGAAAAGTTTTAATAATCTATCTTTTTTTTGTAAAGAATTATTGTCATCACATATACAGGGTGAAGAAAAATTTTGTCGTAACCGATAGGGGTCCTCGAAAATATCTAACGAACATACATTAAAGCTAGCCAATCACCATCGAGTACACAAAGCGTCACGACGCGTCGCGTTCAAAAGCCGCCTCGAAAATATCTAACGAACATACATTAAAGTTAGCCAATCACCATCGAGTACACAAAGCGTCACGACGCGTCGCGTTCAAAAACGCGTCGCATTGCGTCGCTCTTCTATTTATTCCAGGTAATAAGAAGGCGAACGAAGCGTCTTGGCAACGCGACGCGTCGTGACGCTTTGTGTACTCGATGATGATTGGCTAGCTTTAAAGGGTTATAACTCGAAAATGGTGCTATCTAGATCATATGTTCATTAGACATTTTCGAGGCCTCCTATCAGTACACAAAACGACGAAGTTTTTCTTCTCCCTGTATATATAGATATCATTTATTATTATTTATAGGCTATATAATTTAGGGGAATTTTCTGAAAGAATTTTAATAAAATAAATCGATCAGTAAGAATTCATTTCATTTCACTTTCCTCTCTGTTATCGATATAAACTTTTTAAAAAATATGAATTATAGACATTGGTATTTTATATAATGACAAAGTGGCCTTGACCTAAAGAGTAACTGATGGTCAATGGTCCAGCATCAACAGTTATGCTTACAAACGTCTTCATATTAGAGGAAGCTCGGAATGCCTTTAATTAAACATTGATCTTCTTCTATGAGGGCTTCTCCCGTTAATTAATATTTGTATACCGTCGGAAATATTTCTGCGAATATAACCTGAATCATACATTTTTCTAGTCGGACGAATGGGGAAAAAAAAACCGTTAATAAATCGACGTTGAACAAATACTATAAAAATTCCTGATTAAAATTCAAATTAAGAATTCATGTAATTTTTATCAATTTGTTGCATATCATCCTCATATTTTCTAAAAAGTCGGGAAAACGCCATTAGAATATCGGAAGCAGTTTTCGTTTTCAGGTACTACATTACTGAGAATGAAAAGTGTTTCCGATGAAAAGTCCTATTAGATGAAGTGATAAATACTAGAGTAAGTCTAATGTTTATTACTTCATCTAATAGGAAATTTAAATCGGCATTTATAACCGATCGGGATGGAAAGCGATAATATTACACAGGGTGTAATGAATACGTAACAAGTTGTTTATATAAGTTAACATATATCAGATTTCTGATCATTATAAAATATTCTATTCCATTAAGTTCGTTAGGATAGAATAGTCGTTTGTGAAAACACTCCAAATAACGTGAGGATTATATTTCATGAGATTATGCGAATGAAATAAGAATTCGATTGGAGAGAATAAAAATCGACAAATTAATATGATTTGTAAATCATTTATATTTACCCAAGTACATCGAACCGAGCATCTCTCCACCATCGATATCTCTATACAGCTGAAAGCCATGAAGCGCACGGGAAAATGAGTGTTGGTGGTAACACGCAAGATCAAAGGGGCATGAAATGCGTGGAATTAGAGAAAATTTTGAAAGGAAGTTTCATAAGGACTAGACTATCCATGAATTAGAGATGAAATTTCAACCAACGCTGCATCGCTTTGAGCTCTGTAGAGATACCGATGTAAAGAGACCTATGTGGAAACATCCCTGCTTTTGTGTGGCACTTACTTTGAAATAAAGCTATTTTGTTGTTCTAATCCCATTTTTCTGTATTCCCATTAGTTTTTGAGAGAAATAGTAACTTTTGGGACACCCTGTATAGTGAAGAAATTTACTTTTTAACGTTGTTTTAGATGTGTTCGGGATAAAAGTTTAAATACTAAGTTGTTTCATTAGAAAATTATTTATTTTAGATTTTTTGTCTTATTATAGCCTACCATTCTAGAACCCATCATAGACCTATTCTAGAGCCTTGATAGGAAAGCCAACGAGTGAAGATTGCGGATTGACAAGTTAGGCATAAATGGCATGGAAAAATCTAAAAGTATTTGTTTGGAGGATTCGATCTTGAATCTTCGAAATAAAAATTTTATACATGCGACTAATTATCATTTTTTAACACTACTTTTCAATCGTTGTTGGATTACTAAATGGTGAAATCATTTTCAGGCCTCACTTAGTAAGAAACCAGAACCCGAATCTCTCATGAAAATTCTCTAATATGTAGAATTCCGGATTCCATTCTGATCCTCTGGGTGAATAGCGGTAGGGTTTCCATGCGGCCATTTTTTGATCAATTCATTTTGATTGATAAATGATAATTTATCAATAAAATACTGTATAATCTATAAATGCTTGGATTACTTCTGGATCATGTCGCTGTGATAGCAGTGTAGGAGTATGGATTATCTGATTTCTTAATACAGTACCATGTAATGACATCACAGTCCTATTATAGCGTCACCATGACGTAATAATGAATAGTGTTACAAAACATTGCTAATTTATAACGTAATGATGTCGTAGCAATGCGTGACGCCATGGTGAAGTCATCATCTCGATCACATGGCATCATGTTGGCATCTATGCTAGTTAAATTACTATTAAAATTGGACACAATCAATGGACTTCAAATGTTAAATAACCGAAAAATAAATGACAAATTCGGAAAGTAAGCAATTTTAGTTCTTTCTCGCACTTGTCTATTTTGTAAATGTTTTTATCATTAGCATTTTTTAAAACCCTTCTTCATTCTCTACACTAAGAGGTTATTCTTAGGGCGTCATGCAGCGATGAATAAGGAATTTGAATTCTTTTATCTAGCTTTATACAGCAGGGTCGAAGTAACTGTGTGAAGAATGTAGAAAATTCCACATGGGCTGGGTTGCTTGAACTTGTTATTTTAACGTTGTCGTTATGCAGTTCGTTTAATTTATTTTCCCCACAGCTCAAATTTGAATCTCAGTCCGCCTATTACATTATAATAATAATAACAGTAGTCTAATAATAAGTGGAAGAAAGTAAATTTTCTTTCACATTTACAGAAAAGAAATAAAACTAAATGAAATAAACTAATAAAACTAATAAAATAAAACTATTGAAATTAATTAAGTAAATCAATTAATTTCCATCAGGTTTATAATACAAATCAAGTTCTGTTAGAAGATCGAAAATATGCATTTTTTTTATTATTATTAAATTTTAATTAAGTAAATCAATTAATTTCCATCAGGTTTATAATACAAATCAAGTTCTGTTAGATCTATCTCAAAATTTTTTTTAAATTTCTATTCAATAGTAAGTAGCATTAACCCTTTAAAGCTAGCCAATCATCATCGTTTACACAAAGCGTCACGATGCGTCGCGTCGCTTGCCTTCTTACTACCTGGTAATAAGTAGGAGAGCGACGCAATGCGACGCGTCTTGGCAACGCGACGCTTTGTGTACACGGTGGTGATTGGCTAGTTTTAAAGGATTATAAGTGTTTTCAATATTGAAATTTTGGATTAGTAAATAAAAGATAATCCGAGATTATTAAATAGATTAAATCCCAAACCACAATTTAGCAATTAAATAATCATAAATTAGGTATAACTTTTCCATCTCACATACCACATTTCTCCTTAATTTTTTTCTTTTTTCAATATTTCAATATACCCATGTAATCCAATATACATCAGTAACGTCATAATCCTGTCACGAAGTCATCGTGACGTAATAATGAATACCGTCACAAAACGTCACTAATTTATAACGTCATGATGCCGTAATAATCTGTGACGTCATGATGTTATCATCATCTTGACGACGTGACGTCATTGTGTCATCTTTTCTCATATGACAATTAATAATAATATATGGTTTTTTTTATAACAAAAAGCCATATAATTTTTTCCCATGAGGCAATATGGGGGAAAAAATTATGAGACTTGTTGTAAACTGTAAAATAAAAATTCTGCACTACCTAATTATAAGACGAAATTTTAAAAATTTAACAGTAAAAAATAACACACTGCATTCGAACGTCTGAAATAAATTCGAATATAAGATGAAAGAATTTTGGCGAAAGTTCCCCATCTTGTAATATTGTGTTAATGCATCAAGCATTAGTCTATATTTATTACAAAGCATTTTCTGCCACACAGGAGGACCCGAGTCTGGTCCTGGGTTTTCTCGGGGGTGCTGGGTCCAGCCCGGCAATCCCTGTCCTTCACCATCCGGCCCCCTCCACGGGTGGGGGCAGCGCGTGGTTGGAACTGCCCCGAACTTCACACACACATTTACCACTTCATGGGGAACTATAGCCTTTGTTGCTGATGCGCCAAAAAAACCCCAACAACAACAATCTGCAGGAACATTTGAATTTTTCAATATAAAAAAATTCAGTTTTAAATTATAATTAACATTTATAAAAATGATTTTAATATTGCTTTAAACAAATTCTTGCAGAAATATCTTAAAAACTGTTCAATTTTATCACCTGTTTTTGATAAAGGGTATCAAAAATTAATACCTTTCGTTTAATTCATTCTCTTACGTTCATAAAATTTGATCTGCATCTTCCTTTTATAATTGTTTTAAAGTTATTATTTCATTATAAATTACGATGTCGATGATTTTGCCCAAAAACCGAAAGAAAAACTGAGTTTTATACAGTATTTTATAATTTACGATTATAAGAATACCGTTTACTATTAAGAAATATGAAAAACAATTATTTATAGCTATCGAGTACTATTTAAAGAAGGAAGTTTCTTATATCGTGATGCATATTTTTAACTAAAATTTCGAAATTAATCTCGGAATTGAAAACTGTAATCGAGAGTTTCCAAACTTTAAATGTTATTGTTGCAAATAATTATGGATAAAAATGATGAACATTCAAATCAGTCCAAATTTCGTATTCAGGTTCATCATATTTAAATGACATTAAACAAGAATTGTGTCTCAGCTGATTTGTCCTCATTTTTTAAATTAAAAATACTGAATATGCATTTCTTAATGATTCTCCTAATGATGTCACTTTCGAAAATTTCTTCGTTTAAAGCAGTGATTCCCAATCTTTTTTTTTGTTCATGCCCTACCTAAGCATCTCTAAAATCCTGATGCCCCTCCTGTGACATATATTTTTTATTATTCAAAAAGTCAACTCCTGTTCGGGTGGAGGAAGCCTAAAAAGCCATTAACTCTAAACAAGCTTTCAAAGAACATGGCATCCATGAAAGAGAAAAAATAAAAGAACAAAAGGACAGTTGAAGTACTGGGGAAGAAATCACTAAGAAATTGTTTAAAAAAATAATAATATGAAGTGATATGAAAAAAAGCAAATAAAGTTTTAAAATTTGTCACAAACTTGGTCACAATATATATTTATATACTATATATGAAATCCTTAGAACCATAAGAAATGCAAAAAATTTGCTATTAATAACTCATTCTCGAATTGCTCTCCTTAAAAATCAAATTGATCCTCTGTGGGGCGAGCCCTAGGTTGGAGCTCACGCCCCACAGAGGGTCTGTGTTCCAGTCCCCACAAGGTCTGGGGTTCCAGTCCCCACAGAAGGACTCCATACAAAGGTTCCAGTCTCCATAGAGGGGTTCCAGTCCCTCTGTGAGGACTGGAATCCCGGGTTTAAAGCATTTTATTATTACAGACATTTTTTTATCGATATATGTAAGACACATAAGAGTCCCCAGGATCCAGAGACCCATAGGGTCGGGGGTTCCAGTCCCCACAGAAGGACTCCATACAAAGGTTCCAGTCCCTCTGTGAGGACTAGAATTCCGGGTTTAAAGCATTTTATTATTACAGACATTTTTTTATCGATATATGTAAGACACATAATAAGCCTATATGAAAATGCATTTGCAAAAATGATTTATTTGGAAGAAATAACGCTTAAAGTGGACAGTAACTCTTAAGCTAGCAATACTACAGAATTAAAAAGAAAATTCCTACAGAATTTTTGAAGACTGAAACACTGTATAGGAAAATTTGATGGGATTGTAAATTTTAAAACACTTTTTTCCTTCTTCTCGAGTGTGGTTCAAAAAAGACTGCAGTATTTCTTTCCTAGTTCGATGTTAAAATACGTGAGTTTTTTTATAAATAATGCTTAAACCAAAACAAATACAGCGGACTCTCGTACAACGCGGGGGATACGTTCCGCGTTATAGGAAGTAGCGTTATACGAGACATGTATTATCAGACAATTTTATGCAAATTTAAACTTGTCTCCGAGTTCCAGCCAATGTTGGTTCCAGCACTGATCGCATATTGCTGCATAATGAGATGTGCATCAGTTTCAAATATGATTTTATTGTGTGTAGAATGTTAACTTCTTCTAAAAAAAAGGTTTCTTTTAATAAAGAAAAATAAAAAAATATACAGGTAATTAAATTTAAAAAAGAAATATTATATACGAGTAGATAACGGACTCCGAAAATGCGGATTCTTATAAACCCGACGGAAAAGTTGTTAAAGTTGTCATGGAAACGATATAAACATCGTTTGGTTTTCATTACAATCGACGGATATTATAAATAACAGATAAGTAATGTTTTTTAAAAAAGACTTATCCTACGCGTTATACCGGACTGTTTATAGCGTTGTATGAGTATTAGTCCAATTTTTTCGTCGCGTTATACGAATTCGTGTTATAAGGGAGCGCGTTATACTGGAGTTTACTGTATTAGAAAAGATGAAGTCTACATCTTATCGAAATCACAATAAGCTTTGAAAGTGAAATACGAATATATCAACTAGGTAATGTCTTTTAAACTATAATCTACAACTTTCTTGATTTTTTACGAGATGTTTTTATAGGAAAAATCTTCGTTATATATTATTAATTTTGGATATTCTTCGAAGAATACGGTAATTTTATAATCGTTATAATGTATTATCGTAGTCTTGCGGCTATATTGTCAATCTTTAAAATATCAACTAGGTAGTCTTTTAAACTATAATCTACAACTTTCTTGATTTTTTACGTTTTTATAGGAGATATCTTCGTTATATATTATTAATTTTGGATATTCTTCGAAGAATACGGCAATTTTATAATCGTTATAATGTATTATCGTAGTCTTGCGGCTATATTGTCAATCTTTAAAATTTTAAAGATGTATAAATTCATCCAAACTATGCATCCATGAATCAATATAGAATTGTTTATTTATTTATTAAAATTATTAGTTCTTTATTGAATTATAATTATAAAAGCATGATACGTTCATTCTTTTTTGTTTATGCGTATTCCTTAACAGAAAAAGTTGAACTTCCCTGTATCACTTCTATACAAAGTCTCTTTTTATAATTTATGTACTGTATATAGTACTATTATTCCATATATTATAGGGCCTATGTAAATTTTGGGACATTGATTGAACCTGATTTTCACCTTTTATAGTTCAAATAAAAAAGTCTACTGTTTTTCAGCGAATCTACTCAAAAAGAGTTCAATTTATGCTTTAAACAGTTTTAAAGATGTGTGCTAAACAGTCATATTCAGTGTCGTCACGCCCATACTGTTCAGCCCAACATCGCAGTCAAACAGGTTTTTATCGCTTCTCTGTTTCCACTTATTTGTTCATTGCCTGTAGTTGTATGTCGAGTTCTAACAATTATCGTGCTATGTTACCATTTTCTTATATAATATTTTTAGTGATTGATTGGCAGATTTTCTGAATTTATTCAAGAATATCTAATACGTAAAAATTTAAGCCAAGTATTAAGAAATTACGGTTTATATACTGATAATTTACTTCTAGTACAATGTCACACGCGATGTTATATAGCCAGGGTGGCCAAAACTTCATGACCTACCAGCAACGTATCAGCATCGAGTACACAAAGTGTCACGACGTGTCGCGTTGCCAAGACGCGTCGCTCACCTTCTTCGTCTTGGCAACGCGACGCATCATGACGCTCTGTGTACTCGATGGTGATTGGCTGGCTTTAAAGAGTTATTACTCGAAAACGGTGCCATTTAGACCATATGTTCATTAGACATTTTCGACTTGTTTCGAGTCCCCTATCAGTACACAAAATTTTACGACGAAGTTTTTCTTCACACTGTATATATATATATATATATATGTGTTGTCTGATATTTTAGGTAATTGGTCATGTATATATATATATATATACATGACCAATTACCTAAAATATCAGACATAACATTGAAGCATCGCGATGCGACTGCGAATAGAAAACTGATGATCAGACGCGATCGTGTATCATTGCGTCCTCTACCGTTCTATTTTATTGAAGTGCTTGTTCAGCAGAAAATATAGAAATATTAAGTTTTCTTCATTTCCGAATCTCAACAAAAAATATTTAACAAAGTTTAAAAACGATAAAAAATCAGAATCAAAACAAATCACGGAAAGTTTGCTGCAACTGTCGGGAATGGAAGACTGAACAACAGTTACGATCTCCACGATAAAAATCCGATGCAAAATAATCATCTAGTATTTTCTACGTGACCAGAATTATCAGAAAATGCACAAAATGGTACACATCGAAAGGGGGTCCAAAACATGCAAAAAATCCTTAGTGAACCAAGGGTCAAAGGTCAAACGTTTACGAGATACAGAGGCATCTAAGCGGCATAGGTAGTAGAGCACGGGAATGGTTCGCGTCGCGTGACAGATCGCAGCGACGCCAGGCACAACGTCAAACCACATGCGCCATTGCCGAAACATGCAAAAAATCCTTAGTGAACCAAGGGTCAAAGGTCAAGCGTTTACGAGATACAGAGGCATCTAGGCGGCATAGGTAGTAGAGCACGGGAATGGTTCGCGTCGCGTGACAGATCGCAGCGACGCCAGGCACAACGTCAAACCACATGCGCCATTTCCAATAAACGGAACTTTGCGAGTCTATATCTCGTAAACGTTTGATCTTTGACCCTTGGTTCACTAGGGATTTTTTGCATGTTTCAGCCCCCCTTTCGATGTGTACCACTTTCGCCGTGCTTCGGTAAGGCGACAATTGTACCCACAAAATGTCCATCAGAAATATCGGGGATGGCGATATCTCCGTTTAATTCACGATCACCGATCCGCCACATTTATGTGTTAAAAAAAAATACATTTATGAATTTCTAATCTTATTCGTGAATGGCATGCTAAATTAAGATTTTTGAATATATTAAAATATGTATATTAACACACATCCGCGTATTTTTTATAATAAAATCGAGAAGAAATAGTCATTGTTTAGGAATAAATATGGCGGATTCCGCCGCTACTTAGGGCCCTCTGTTAGAAAAAAAAAAAGGCGAAACACTTCCGCTTTATAAATTTCCGTCGTATTTGTGCAGTATCCGATATTTAATTATCTACAAAAATATTAATTTATGCACAGTCATACATAAATTAATATTAACAATGCATATTTTAACAAAAGAAAAAAAAATCTAAAGAATCAATAAGATAATGATCTTTATTAGGTAAAATATGGCGGATCACGGGGATTGAGCAAAGATGCGACTGAGCCTGCGAATCCTACGATCTTACGAAAAATTTTTAGAATTTTCATTGCCCTGAATATAAGCTGATTCCCACTTCAAAATTTTTTTGGCTTACACGAGTGTATACGGCTGTTAATCAAATCATTTATTACTTCATACGAACTTTTAACTGTTATGGTATGAAGCCGCATTGAAAGTACCAAAGAGCCACAATTTAGCATGGTGGTAATATATAATATTCAAAGCAATCATAACGAAAACGGAAATATCGTTTAGTTCTTCCTATTAATCGAGATGTTTAGAAAGACTTACTTTCTTAATGTTTGTCATGCAGTAAAAGTAAAATTTTGAAAGTTGAATAGCCGATTTTTTCAGAAATTTAATTTTATTCAAATTATAGTCTTCGTTTTTATTGTATACTAGACCAATGTACCTGGTGTTGCCCAAGAATTTCTGGAACATCATTTGTAAGGAAATATTAATTTCTGGTTTGCAAGATCTTTTGATAACTACAAATAAAATTCTACCTGTAAACAAAGCTGGAAAAATCAAAACTTTTGTGCGCGACGATATCATAATGACGAAATTTTTGCGACGTCACACAATGGTGACATTTCGGAACTTCCATTGTTAGTTCATATGTTCGAACTTTTGAGTCACTCATTGTTACGCTATAATGACGCCACACATTGGTAACGTTGCACAATGTTACGTCGCGATGGTCATGCTTATGAGGCTATGATGCCATCTCCACGACACTCATTATAACGTCAATAAGAGTCTGAAGAATTTAAACATATATATTAAATTACATCCAAAAATGCATCATTCCTGGGGCAATTTTAATCCAGAGTACCTTAAATTAATCTGCGGTAATTTATGTAAAATTATGCAAATTTAAAATGTGGAATGCTAGTCTTTTATGGCTGATGACGTATAATGAATAGAGCGAGAAAGATAATCCCATAGATTATTAGGCTAATATCACTAGACAGCGCGCAAATTTTTTAGCGACATATCACGTGACGCAATATTATTGTTGTTTAAAGTTTTTTTTTATGAAATATCGAACATTAGTCTCATTCTATGCCTTAGCACAGCGGTTCTCAATCTTTTCATAAATGCGTTCCACCAAACTCAAAAATTTCAGTACCACCAACAAAAATATGCCTCGTATACAAATAGGAAATCAAGATTATGCACGTAACACTGATTGAGAACCGCTACTCTAGCGTATAACTAAAATTTACAATAAAAATATCGTAAATAAATAATGGTAAGAATACTATCAGAACTTTTTTAGTTAAATTTCAGAAATCGAATAAAAACTTAGTAATACGGTATTTACAATTTAAAAATAATTTTTGTAACTAAAATTCTACAAAGATGAATTCTATGAGAAACTTTAGACTCGGTTAACGGAGTGAAATTCCTTACTAAAATTTTCATGGCCACACTTTTGATGAATTTCGTCATCTATAGGGTTGGAGCATGTTTATAAATAAACCCCGCCCTCTCTTTCTTTGGCAGGCAAAACATTGCTTGTTCTAAAATGGCGCTTAGTGATGAATCAGGATGATCTTTAACACGATTGGGTTTACCTAAGTCAACAAATTAACAAAGGATCACACAAATTAAAAGTAAAAATATTCTTTGCATTTCATGATATAATAAGTCTAATCAATAAACAAGCTAAAAAAAGAAGAATGTAGTACTTAGTGGTTTCAAAAACAATTTAAATAATCTTCATTATTCAATTAATTCTGATATTTTTTATAGTAAATTAAGTTTTCATAAGAAAAACAAATGTAACTATTAATATTTTAAAAAGATTGAGTTTATAGGGCTATAGGCTTTAAAGAAAGTATGAAATATAACAAATCATTAAATTCATAATGAAATGATAAACTATCAATTGGGTTTACCTAAGTCAACAAATTAACAAAGGATCACACAAATTAAAAGTAAAAATATTCTTTGCATTTCATGATATAATAAGTCTAATCAATAAACAAGCTAAAAAAAGAAGAATGTAGTACTTAGTGGTTTCAAAAACAATTTAAATAATCTTCATTATTCAATTAATTCTGATATTTTTTATAGTAAATTAAGTTTTCATAAGAAAAACAAATGTAACTATTAATATTTTAAAAAGATTGAGTTTATAGGGCTATAGGCTTTAAAGAAAGTATGAAATATAACAAATCATTAAATTCATAATGAAATGATAAACTATCAATGCATATTAATATAAATCAGGGGTCTCCAAACTTTTCACCGTGAGGGCCACATTGGGTACTTCAATATTATTCAGCAGGCCGTATAAAAAAAACTCTAGAACTAGATATTTGAGTTTTATCGTATCGCATATTAATGACAATGAACACTATCGATAAATTCTCATATTTTCATCACAAATTATAACAAAGTCATTAATGTGAATGGTGTAACTGTGTTTGTTTTTTCAAATTTTGAAGTGCCAATTACAAGTGGCGATTTCAAATATTCATCAGATAAGTTTGCCTTGTATTTTGACTTGATATATTTCATTCGGGAAAAAGTTTGTTAGCAAAGATGCATTGTCCCAAAAATAGAGAGAAATTTACAAGCAAATTTCAAATTTGGAAACTGCTGAGTTCAAAAATTTATAAAAATCGATCAAGCTTCCTACTTTGTATTTATCTTTATTATATTCATTTGCCTGAAGTTGAATAATTTCCGTTTGAAGTTGATTTGGGACATCAGTAACAACAAATATTCATCAGATAAGTTTTCCTTGTATTTTGACTTGATATATTTCATTCGGGAAAAATTTTGTTAGCAAAGATGCATTGTTCCTAAAATAGAGAGAAATTTACAAGCAAATTTCAAATTTGGAAACTGCTGAGTTCAAAAATTTATAAAAATCGATCAAGCTTCTTACTTTGTATTTATCTTTATTATATTCATTTGCCTGAAGTTGAATAATTTCCGTTTGAAGTTGATTTGGGACATCAGTAACAACACAGCCAAACGGATTTGAAATCTATCAACACCTCACATTTTGCATTTGAAATTTATCAGCACCCCATGTTTATTTTGCAGATTCTTATTGAAATATTAGTCAATTGGCGGGCCGGATAAATTCATATCGCGGGTCATAGTTTGAAGACCCCTGATATAATGCATGTTCAAAACTAATATCTGCATCAGTACTGCTCCACATTGAGGGATACATGGATGAATCAATAAAAAATAAATCATATTTTTCTTCTAAATTTATTTTTAAAATATCCTCGAATTGAATATCGAATTCTATATTGATATTTTAACCTAGTATATTTACGAGAAATAAATATTCAATAGTTTAATATGTCACACGAACATGTTAAACTATGTATAGAACATGGAAATCAGTACTTTTATCAAAATAATCATAGAATTTTTTCAGTGGGTGATCGGTTAACGAACATAATCCGTTCCAAGAAAATGTTCGTTATCCGAATTGTTCGTTAACCGATCATCGATTTACCATAGGATTTAATGGGAATTTGATTAATTCGTTCCGGAGACCCAAAAAACAAATAAAAAATTATATAATTTCTTACTATATGTTTATTTATATGTAATAACAATAATATATACATACATAGTCTTGCATTTTCATCTATTATGTTTATTTTCCGATAAAGAATCTGCCCAATATCGATTGCTTCTCTCTCTTCTTCAGGATTTTTCGGATGACCTTAACCTGGTGTGGATGCCATTCTAACACCAAAAAGTTGTAAAATCTCTCTCTTACATTTTGGATAATTTGAATAACCATATAATAAAATCTGTTTGATATTTATTTGAATATCATTTATGATTAGCTGTTTGATATTTAAAATTTTATTTTGATATTTTAACTTAGCTGTTTGATATTTATTTTGAACATTTATAATTTATATTCCCTTCTTATATTTCTTATTTGTACCTAAGGAATAGGTACAGATAAGGAAACTGACTGAAAACAGATAAGATAACTGCCTTATCTGTTTTCAGTCAGTTTATTGACCTGCTTCAGTAACTTACGAACACAAAAATTAGAACAACATTTAAAAGAAGGCAGTTACATAGAATTGGAACAAAGCTAAATATTTAAATTATTAATATACATATACCGTATCATCATATACAACATTTATTTTAAAAAATTGTTTTTTAGAAATTTTTAATATTAGCACACTTTCAATAAAGTCCTTTTTTAAAAAAATTATGGTAACATAATCTCGTCAGCCGAATCTTTCCTAGGGTGGTGTGGTCGGTGTGGTCACGTAGTAATATTCTTCTCATCAATACATCGCAAAGTCAGATGTTGTTGTGTGCCACCCATCTCCAGGATATTAGGAGATCCTCTGGGCTGTTGTCATTCAGTAAATCATAAGTGGGCCTTTGTTTTTCTATCTCCATGGCCTCTAAAGTTGGTATCGCATAGGAATAATCAACCTGGCGGACTACAGTTGCTTCTTCCCATTTAACATCTATATCACAGGTGTAGCTGGCCTGTGCTAATGCAATAGTTAAATTACCTTTATGGGTATTATTTTTATGCTCCATTTTATGCATTAGCACAGGCCACCTACATCTATGATATAGATGTTAAATGGGAAGAAACGACTGTAGTCTGCCAGGTTGACGGTTCCTATGCGATACCAACTTTAGAGACCATGGAGATAGAAAAACAAAGACCCACTTATGATTTACTGAATGACAACAGCCCAGAGGATCTCCCAATATTCTGGAGATGGGTGGCTTGCAACAACATCTGACTTTGCGATATACTGATGAGAAGAGTATTACTACGTGACCACACCACCCCACCGCCCTAAGGAGGATTCGGCTGATGAAATTGTTACCACAATTTTTTTAAAAAAGGACTTTATTGAAAATTTGCTGATATTAAAAGTTTTTAAAAAACAATTTTTTAAAATAAATATTGTATATGATGATATGTTATATGTATATTAATAATTTAAATATTTAGCTTTGTTCCAATTCTATGTAACTGCCTTCTTTTAAATGTTGTTCTAATTTTTGTGTTCGTAAGTTACTGAAGCAGGTCAATAAACTGACCGAAAACGTTTTAAATTAATCTGTTTTTGTGATTTTATGCCTGCTTTAAAGGCTTGTGTTTCTTATAGAGGCCAATTAAAGTAAAAAATGTTATAGCTATTTATGTATGAGAGTGGATAATTTTCATATATGTCATCTTTTTTGGTTATAAATTCAAAAATTTATAAAAAATTAAAATAATCATTGAAATGAAGGAAAAATTATTTTTCCTTCATATTTTTCCATTATTAAAATGATATTTTAATAAAGATATGTTATTTTATTAACTTAAATTTTAATTAATTAAAATTTGCATAATACTTCATTTTTTATCAATAAATTTTTAAAATATTATCCGATTTTTTTTATTACCACCATATTTTATTCATAAGACTTGCTGCTATCAAAAAATACCAAACATTTTGTTGAATGGCTAAGATTTTATATATAAAAATTGTGTTTTCTCCAATCTCATATAATGAATGAAAAATTGTGATATAAAAATTGTTTTCTCCAATCTCATATAATGAATGAAAAATTGTGAAAGAAATAAAATTCAGAAAAATTTTACATCTTTAGAATGACAATAAAAAACAACAGTGTAGAAATTTCAAAAAATTTTGATAAAAATTAAGCAAGATTGCAAATTTTAATTCTTTTACATCTTTAGAATGACAATAAAAAACAATAGTGTAGAAATTTCAAAAAATTTTGATAAAAATTAAGCAAGATTGCAAATTTTAATTCTTTTTGCATATTAATTAGACTTAATTACAAAAATCCAAGGGGTTAAAAAATAGGCTAAAATAATATGTATTTTCATAATAATATGCTCCATTGTAAATACTATTAATAAAATGCATTCTACTAGATGGGGAAAGAACAAAATTTTCCAGTAAATTATTATTCCCTAAAAAGTTTAATTTAATTTAAACATAAATAATCATCAAAGTATGGTAACTAAGTGGTAAGACACCTAAATTGGATTCAATATTGAGATCAGAATAGGTATCAGCTCATCAATTCTCTGGGATTAAATCTAAAAAAGAAAGGGGAAAGAGAGAACCTGAGAATGAAGAAAAATCTTGCAGCACCTATACTTAATACTGAAAGTGGAAAATTCTTATATGAAATATGAGAATGTGCTAAATTATTTTGATAAATATTCATATGATAATTTTTTTCATAAACTATGTCAGATTTTAAAGCATTCAAGATTCTAGATCATCAGTTTTTATGGAATTTACTGTATTTCTATAAACAGAATTCATTTTGTTTATATTTCAACAATTAAATTAGTTAAATTTTTAATTTAGCGTAATTTAATTTTATATAATTTATATAGATTAGCTATATAAGCTATGTTTCTATATATTTCATAGATGTATATTTTATTAATTTTACAGGAAGATTGAAGGATGGGTTTCAACGTCCGGACCAGACCCCTTCTAAAAAATTGAAGGAGTAGGACCCCGGATCCTCCAGAATGGTAAGATACAGGTTAGGTTAGGTTAGGTTAGTTAGATTAAGCCGCCATATCCTCATGGGATATTCTGTATCTGGCGGCGGCCACTTATAAAACCCATCACAGGCTGGCCAACACCCATGATGGGGTCAACCGGATGGTTGAAGGATGGGGTTCAACGAGCCGGGCCCGGACCCCTCCTGAAAAACTGGAGGTGTGGGACCCGGATTTGAACCCGGATCCTCCAAGGTGGTAAGCCAAACCTTTACCACGCGGCCATCCGGCCGGTAAGATACAGCTTTACCACGCAGCCATCCGACTCATCGGTCATTCGGTCAGTTCGCAGGTCCCACAGTTTGTTCTGTGAAGTGTTCGTTATCGGTCATTTCGCAGGTCCCACAGTTTGTTGTGTGAAGTGTTCGTTAACCGAACATAAAAATCTTTCAAGAAAGTGTTCGTTAACCGATTTGTTCGTTATCCGAACTGTTCGTTAACCGATCACCCACTGTATTATAGAATAATATAAACTATTTTCTTCAAACTTTCTTACCTGTTTGAAAATGTTTTCTACAAATCCGAGAACTCTCACCGGGTTCCCAGTTTTTTCTTTTTACGGCCTTTTATCCATCCTTAACAATGAATTTTATCTTTATTTTCCACAAATCCGAGAACTCTCACTGGGTTCCCAGTTTTTTCTTTTTACGGCCTTTTATCCATCCTTAACAATGAATTTTATCTTTAAAAAATCGATATATTTCTATCTTATTTCCTTTTTCAGACCGATACATACAACCGTAAGCACAACTCGTAACCATATTAGAAACAAAAAACTGTCAAAATAATTAAACGTAAGATTGCAATGTTTGCAAAACAAAATTGCCTTGTTTTGCAAACATTGCAATCCTATCGACGCAGAAATTACTTTCAAATCGCTGAATTTGTCTTTATCACAACACTTGTTTATAGCAATATTTTGCCTACCAAAGCGAGGATGGAACGAACCGTGACGTCATGCGCGCCAAGCCTAACCTTTCAAGGTCAAATTCGATGATCGACGAGTCTTTTCAGTTAGGATTAACTATAGGCGATACGATTTAAAACGGATCTCAATAGTGAACCTATCATTTTCGATTTGTTGTTTGATTTAAAAACACAGTAATTATATTAAAATATTTTAATCTATAAATACTAAAATGCCTTTTATCTACAGATGTTGACAATTTAACTGGCGTGTTTTCCATTTCCAGGTCATCGTCTGCTGTTTTGCTTCCTTCGATTACAATTCTTTTAATACAGAAATACCAATAGCGAGTGAAATTCGTTTCTGCTTTTTAGAGTATTTAAAATAACATTTCTAGCTTGACTGGACAATATTTCTCCTCGCTTAGAATTGTACTATCCGCCATTAAAAGTATTTATATACCTTTAAAATAGCATTTCTAGCTTGACTGGACAATATTTCTCCTCGCTTAGAATTGTACTATCCGCCATTATTGCTAAATACTAAAGAACGATGACGCCATTCGTTGTATTTATTTAATTTTAAGCGATTAGGGATTTAATTTAATATTTAATAGCATAACCATGAAATGTAAAGTATTAATTCGACAACTTTTAGACGATAACAAACATTTCAAATTATTAGCGATGGTAAAAAGTATAAACTGCTATTGGATAAACAAAACAAACTCGTTATTCTATTGGATGGATTGACCTTTGAAATCCATAAATTCTTTACCATATAAGGCAGAATATCTTTCGTTGTAGAATGTATAGAATAAAATGCGCTCCTCTAAAGTTGTTTTCACTGCAATTACGTGATTATTTGCAAGAAAGTCGCCTCGAAACACAATGAAAACGAAATTGTTCACACTCGCAGTCGGATCAGCAGGATGCATTAAATTATGGATTTAAATACTGTCTGTAGAATAAGCACTTATTCGAAAGAATGAGATCCAGAATTCATATGGAAAATTATTATTGTTACATGCAGATGTCAGATCATATTACACGCATAATTAATTCGTTGTGTACTAACAAACCTCATGGATTTAATAAATCATTCGAGACAAAATGCAATGCGAAAAGATGAAATCAATTTACTCGATTGGATCGTTAGGTGCCGCAAAATTATAGATTAAGTTGTTTGAAGTTCGTGCTTACAAATTAGCAATAATCATTTCCGAATTTTTATATAATCTATAGAAAATTTAGGTTAACGGGCATTTTTATAGTTGATTTATTTATATATATAGTATAGTTTTAGATCTTATCGGTTTATTGATTTCACTGTTCTCCTGACACACTTTTTATATAATTTACGATATAAGCAATAATATAATCGATAGACACAATACTACGAGCACGTGGCATACAATATTTCGAATACATGTTCAGTAAAATGATGTAGTTTGTATATACGTAAGATCAAAATGGACTGCACCTACATTCTCAATCAGTTTAAATTATCAAGTTCAAATCATCTTTCCTGTTAAAAAAAAAAAAATATAACGTACGTCGAGAAGAATAAATAACTAAAATATAAATTTTTTAGATAACACTATTAATGCCACCGGTTTCTACAGTTTCGCTTTAGTGTCGAGTTATTTTCCGTTTTAGAAAGGATATCTTAAATTATCCAACTTGACATCAAGTTAGGCAGACCGTTTACTGTATAACTATTTATAAAAACCCTATATAAGAGGCTTAAGGAAATGATCAGAGGAGAGGATTTGTTTTCAATAGCGTATGCATAGTAACCAAATGTTTTAAGCTTATATATATATATATATATATATATATATATATACAGTAGAACCTCCATAATTGACCACCTCTCTAAGTTGAACTAATTTTCGTAGACCCGACATACACCATATGTACACAATAGAAAGCCAACCTCTCTACATATTGACTACCTCTATAAATTGTATCTTGATCACCTGTACTATGAACACATTATTAATTTACTCTCTATAACTTGATCAGTTGAGACAATTTTGTATCAAGGGCATGAAAAGTGAAATACAGAATTGGTAATAATTTTCCAATTAGTATTGACTGAAGTATAGCCAAACGGAAAAATGATGGAAGCAATTGATGAAACAGAAGAATTAAGTGAGGAAGACACAGAAATTGCAGATATTCCATAAGAGGATGTCAATCGTTTGTTAATGCAATTAAAGTCATTTGCTGTAGAAAAATGCCAAGTATGCTGAGTGATGTAATCAGCATTAAGTGTGATTTCTCTGCCTACCTCCATAAAAATAATAAAAAACAGACCAAAATTGGCTCTTTTTTCAGAAAGAATGATCAAACCACGAGAAAGCAATGGATGAGTATATGTATTGATGATGAATGATACAGTAATATGCTGAGTGATGTAATCAGCATTAAGTGTGCTTTCTCTGCCTACCTCCATAAAAATAATAAAAAACACCAAAATTGGCTCTTTTTTCAGAAACAATGATCAAACCACGAGAAAGCAATGGATGAGTATATGTATTGATGATGAATGATACAGTATTGTATGAATAATTTTCCTGTGTTTTCACTGTGTGTGTTTCTGTATGACATTCTCTAATAAAAGCTGCACAATAAAATAAATCACGTATATGTATCAGTACAGCTTAATTGATGAAAAATTACGAGTTACATAATATTTAATGATTGTTCCATATGTTGACAGTTTCCTTCAGTCCCTTGGGTGATCAACTTTTGGAGATTAAACTGTATATATATATATATATACTGTATTGTACTGTGCTTGTACAATATAATTTATACTTTATATACACAGAATTCAGTTACTATATATTGTATTTGCACAATATAATCAAATCATTTATTAAACTGATAAAAAAAAAATATTTTTCCAGTTAAAAGAAAATCAGAATTTGTCCAACTCCTGTATAATCATGCAAAATATTATCATATTTCTATAGCTTAAATTGTTAAAATTGTTTGAAATCGAAAATTAAATATTTATGAATATTTTCTATACTGTATGTGTTTGTGTTTATACATCATACACTTATAAACTTAACTACAGCAGAATGATGATAGAACTATTGCCACCCAAAAAAAGTTAGTATTTTTAGTTCATTGGTTGTTATGCTGAAGTATTTATTACTGCCTCTTGATGCATTCGTTTCCAATTATTTATTCGAACATATATGCAGTATAGCATAAATAGTCTTAATTTATCATTACAGAAATTAAAAATCAGATGTTGCTTTAGCTATTACGTATTATTATGTATGAATGTGATTTATTTATTTATAAATCATTTTCTAAATTATTTTTTATAATGCTTCATACTTTAAAATATAGTATTAATAATTAAATAAAATAATATAATTATAGGCTTAAACTTTGTATAAAATGGGAATTCTCATGTATGTTTTTTATCTGAATAATCTTGGTCCCAATTAGTTCTGATAACTAACATTCTACTGTATTTATATTTATCTTAACTATTAGCATTATATAAAAATTTGAGCTGCTATTCTACAGCAGACTGGATACTATACAGTGGTTGTTTTTCCTTGTTATAAAATAAAGAAATCATGAATTTCTGAATTTCACATTGATAACTAAACATATAGATGTTTTGTATTCTTTTAAGTAAGGATCATTATAAAAGATTTTGTACTCCATTAATCAATTTGGTAAATATACAGAGGCAACAAGAATCAACTTATTTTTCCATATATTAGCAGGAAGATATCTGCTTTTCATGAGATATCTGACATCCATTTTCGATTCTTCATATTTTCAATTCTGTTTGAAGTTCATATTGGCAATTCCTAAAGTTTCCATTCTGCTCCAAACGTTTTTCTATAAAAAGGGGAAAATACTAATTGGCTCTTTCCTGTCATTCCAATTCATTTGTAAGCATCAAATCTTCAAATTATAAATTCTAATGTGACACGAAATAAAATATTTTGATTTCTGAAATATTTATGTGACGATTAAAACTAAATTTTGTTAATAAATTCAATAAAACAAATAATTTATTTTTATCATTCTAGACCATATTCTGAAGTTTGTATTGTTAACAGTAGATATTCAGTTTTACCCATCATTTATAATGACCGACAAATCATAAGTTTCGGCGAGACACAACTTCTGTCTTATCTTTCCTGGGCATCCTCAGATCGAAAACTAGATTCACATACTCCATGTTCAATGGTATTTAATATACTTTTAATTTTTATCATAGTTTTGTCCATGTAATGCAAAACCTCTTACCAAATAAGTGTCAAAGAATAAGACTGGATACAATATTTATCCAGGTTTGTCAAGGCCATCCAGCATGTTTACTTGGCTAATATATTGTACATGGCCTAAAAAAAGAATTGTTGGTCTAGAAGGCCAAATATTGTACAGAGTTTATTTGTTAATAGAAATTACTTCCATTCCAAGCTCACCCATGACACAATGACTTTAGATAAAGGGACACCGCAAATATGGAGTAGCCTGACCCATCATTGACAAAAATGTGGGCCATGGGACGGAATGGATGAGTCAATTGTATTGGCTACAATTTTATTTCTCAGTCGACTATTGGCACCAGTACCCGGAGTTCCGAAAGACAGAAAGATTACCGACAGGTACCTACACAAACATATATATACAATATATATTTACATAGAGGCCTAAAGATGGCTCATTACATCACAAAGATTCATTGTCTCTAAATGCTTCTCTCTCACTCAAAGATGCTTCAATGGCCATAATCAATTAGGCTAAGAACTATTATAGTCGTTTTTCCCTGCCGGAGAGTTCATCCACGGGGAATGAGATAGTGTCCATCATCTTCAGCTATTAGTACCACTTCTGGATGACCATTCCAGTTCTTCTCTGGATAACAACAAACAAAATCTTCTTGTTCAATGTTATAGGGTTTGAATATTTTCAGTACCACAGATAAAGTATATCCCAGCAGATACAGGTCCACCTGCCAATAACAAAGAAAAAGTTAGAAATTATGGATTTATCCTTGGTTGAATTCTCAGATTAGAAAACAAAAGATGAATAATTATTTTTATAACTACCCATCTTTTGATCTGATCAAATTTATTTGTGTATGTCAAATTTATAAAATAATATTAATTAATAAATAATAAAATAGATTTTTTTTTATTTAGAAATTTCAAATGCAGATGAGCAAATCATTCACAGCTTGAAAGAAAAATTCAAAATTTTTACAATGTGTGAAAAATAAATTCCTATCCTATTGCATAATACTATCTCGTAGATAAAGATCTATATCTCTTGTATAAAAATTAGATATAATACTTTGGAATTCTTGGATTCCAACATATGTATAAACTCCTTATTTTTAAACATGATTAAAGATTTATTTCAATTTCTTTGCATACATTTTATATATACACAATATTATCTTTTAGTAAAATTTGATATTTTTCTTTTAATAAAAATTGCTAATTCATATCAATAGGAAATTATTATCCTCAATAAAAAAAAATGATATTGCTAAAATAAATTAATATTGCAGAAAAACAAACCAATTACCGTATTTGCCAGCGTATAAGACGCACTTTTTTCTTTGAAAATAGGTCTGAAAAAACTGATATAAAAAGGTAGGGAAACACTGCTTTAGGAAATAAAGGTTTTATTTCTGCATAGTGCTTGGTTTTTATTCTTTACATTAAAACACACTAATCGAAAACGCATTATTTGAAGTCACACTAATCGAGGCCTACCTGTAGATACATAATTCCATTAACTACTTCCATGTAATTAAAATAAATACTGATACTACTATATAACTTAATTATTTTAATGTAACATTCTTTTGTTTGGACTTTAAAATTAAGGTCCAAAAATTTATATTTAAAACAGCATTGAAAAGAATTTATTTTTAAAATTATGAGCATAGTGCATTTGTAAATTTTGTTCACATCTCAAAAACTACTCTTATGGTGAACCGAGATATACTGAACATATTGTATTTAGTGATTAATGTAATATATGATATTAATTGGAAGAATCAGCAATTTCTTATTTCACAGGTCAGAATATAAATATTCAATCATAAAGAAAATATCTTTGATGGAAATTCCACATTTTGAAATATTGCAGTATCATATTAAATAACTATGTAGCATTAAATTGTAATTTTTGCTAAACTGATACAATTAAAAGAATTTAATATGGAGGAAGAATCTAAGATTGCAGAGATAGTAATGATTTACAAAGAAAGAATGAAAGATCGAAAAATAATCAATATAATTGAATTAAAAAAACTAAAAACAACATGATGTGGTGTGCAATAAAGATGAGACAATTCTAATGTAACTAAAAAGCTTTTAAGATTAACTTTTACCTAATATGATAGGATTATATATCAAAAAGGGCACACAGATTAGAAATTTATGGAAAATAAATATTGGAGATAGAATACTGTATAGTGGGTTTTTGTTTAATATTGTCTCACTTAACAATGTATCATTATTATGGTGCCAGCAAAAACTAAACTAATTACCATATTTGTCAGTTTATAAGATACCTTGGCATAGAAGATGCACCCTAATTTTGGAAGAGTAAATTTTAAGGGAAAAAATTTACTTTTAACACAAAGAATATTTAAAACTCAATAAAAATAAAACCTGAAAACTAATAATGAAAATCCTATGATTATGCTTATTATTTCATTAATATTCAATATCAGATTCATTACTGACATGATTATCATCATCTTCAACATCATTATAATCATCATCACTGATTAGGGCTTAAATATATAATTGGAATTTAATTGTTACTCCAATAATAACCTGCTAATTACTGATAAGTACATAGACTATTTATTAGCTACATTTTGCTGCTTGCCACCCTCTCAGTTTTTCACATGTTCTGTTTAGCCATTTTTGGCTTATAAGATGCAGTGCCATTTTTTAAGGTATTTAAAAGAAAAAAGTGTCTTATAAATTGATAAATATGGTAATAAAAAAATTAAATATTTTAAGCCAATGAAACAAAATAAAGCCTTGTTTTCTTACATTTCCTTTCATAATAGAAAGAAAATGAGGTGGAAACCTATAATTATAGAAAACAAAGTAACTATAATATATAAGGCTAATTTAAATTTATATTATTATCTATAAACAATATATTAATTAAACTACACTGACGGAAAAAAAAATCCCAACACCAAGAAAGACTTGTGTTAGATAAACAAAATTTGGTAGGTGTGTTTATACATCTGAAAGATGACATCGATTCAAATTTCGCGCTTTTTTAGCTTTTCGTTCAGAGGCAACAATGGGGGCATGACTGGGATCAAATTAGGAATCCATCTCTTGAAAAATTTGTTAGATCAATAAAGTTTTTGGTTTCAGTTAGCATTGAGAATTTCAACCAATGTTAAATGAGGTATTGTATTTTTATTTATAATTGTTATGAAATGCATCTAAGCCATGATATAGAGATGAACAGTAATTACAGATAATTATAATCTATATTTTTATATAATAAATCTGAAATGCCTGAGAGCACGTGTACGCTTATAACTGGAGAATGACTGAATGGATTTTTATGAAATAACTTTTGTTTGTTAGGGGATTTAGGCCATGAAGATTTACAGA